>CM053276.1:39314709-39357383 GCA_028583415.1 Protea cynaroides | reverse complement strand
CCATCTGCACTCGTCAGCCGGTCTGCCTACCTTACATCATCATGCGGACGATGATTAGTGCTACATTGTCCGGTCATAGGGGAAATCTACCATATGGACGCATGATTACTGTGCTACTGACCCGTCTGGGGGTGGATCTGGTAGATGAGAAGATCCAGGAGAAGACCTTCTCGTCGCCTCTAGATTGGGAGGCTATCTGCAAGATGGGGCTGCGAGATGCTGAGGTTAGCGATGAGGAGAGGAACGCGATGGTGCGCCCTCACACTCGGGTCGAGATGGCTGATGCTGAGGCTGCTGCTGCTGCTGCTAGAGCTCGTGTGGATCCGGTCGACGATGACGATCGTATGTATATGGACGTCGACTCGATACCACCGCCTTCACCTACACATGCGGTTGGAGTTGGTACTTCTTCTACGGTGGCTCCTGCACCAGAGACCGGTCCTTCTCATGAGGCTGGTCCTTTACACCTACCAGCTGATGACGTGCTGAGTATGTTTCACGAGATTAGAGAGGCTCAGCGCTCATCGGATCTGAGGATAGGGGAGCTCCTAGACGCCCAGCGCCGGACTGATCAGCGGGTGGCTGATCTCACAGCTAGTCTGCAGGCGACTCGAACTCAGGTGGCATGGTTGACTAGATTCTATGCCAAGGACTACGACAGAGACCGTAAGGCACCGCCTTCCCCTTTGCCTCCAGCTTCCTGAGTGTTCTATTATTTTTCTTTGTACTACAGAGTAACTGTCTGGGTTGTGGACTGTACTCTGCTTTCATTATGTGTATACATTTTGTTTCCCTCTCTCATTGTATGTAACTTGTTTCCCCTTTAATAGATATATTATTCTCTTTTTAAATTTGGTCTCAATCATCACTGGTGCTTATAATGTGTTAATATTAAAGCTTTTAATTTATCCCATCTCAGTTCACAATTGTGTTGAATGTATGCTAGTTCAGCAGAAAAGGCCTGAGATGCTTTGATACCAAGTTGTCACACCCCAATTCTGGTCAATTCAGGATGATGTGATGAACCGCTAAATAACCAACGGTTCAACCAGGATCTCTAATAGGCTATCCCCGCGTTATCTAAACTTACACACATCCATAATCATAATCAAAGTAAATACACAATAACGGAAGTCTTATAATAAAATGAACTGAGAAACTAAGATGATATTAATAATTTAATAGCAAATTATTCTGTATCAATCGAGACATAAGTAAATATCAATACAAGTCTTTAACAAATCCAAATAAAGAAATCTATAAAATATATAATCAAATACACACGAGTTACACTCGCAAGAGGAGTCGTGCGTATCATCTTCAGCTCCAACTTCCCTAGCTGCCACATTCCCGTACGCAGACGCGTTCATATAGTCTTCAACTGTATAACCTGCATCATCAACTAAAAATATTCGACGTCGAGGGGTGAGCACACATCACGGCTCAGTGAGTAGCCAAAACAATGCAAAAATACATATGCATGCAAAAATCAATTATATCTTTGGTCCGGTTTAAGGTTTGCAGTATGCAATAGAAAGGTTTAGGTAGCCAAAGGTCGCATTTATTGACTCCGCCTCTATACATGAGTGTGTGACGTTACCCGAAGATCACGTTTATCGTCAACTCACATGCACCCAACCATGAACATTATATAACAAAGGTTACGTTTATTGCTATATAGTGCCCTACCAACACGTAAGCCCCTGTTGGCGAGGGCTGCAAACAGGGCTCGCAACTAACCAATCCTAATGCCAAACAGTGTATCCAAGGCCTCACCCCAACATCCCTCAGAATGTCCATAGTGATAGAGCTAAGGCCCCCCGGTAGAGTCAGAGACTACAAGGATCGAGACCACCTCCCCTGATACTCTACGACATAATAGTTCTGCTAAAGTAATGGCGATACGACGATGCCAATGCAGAAGACTTGAGTTAGAGATAGAGCTAAAGTGCTGAGACCCGCCAAAGGTTACGTTTATGGACGTCCTCATCACACCTCCCCTGATACTCGCTCGCGTCAAGCACATCAACCATACACATACAAGCACATGCCTATTCCTATCATCATCATCATCATCATCATGTTATAAAAAATAAAATAAATATGCATGAACAAGTAATAGAAATATTGGATGGCATGCTGTATGCACATTACAACCATATTTTCATAGAATCAAGCATGGCATAGGACTCAAGAAATAGAAAACAGTTTATTATTAACCAATTTAGTTTGGGGTTAAGGTTCCTCACCTTAGCTTGCTAATAGATACTTTTCCAAGCTTTAGAATCACCGTTCTAATGTTATTATATTGCTAGCAAACCTAACAAAGTCGATAGAATTAATTAGAATTAATTCTGAATTTAAAAATCATTCTGTTAACTGAGGGTCGATGTTAGGGTCGATGCTAGGGCCGATGGGTCTATCGACCCTCCCCTCTTTCTGGACTTCCCGAATGCTGAGGGTCGATGGTCAGAAACACCTAGGGTCGGATGGTCATCGACCCTCGGTGCGACCCTTGGTGCACTTTGGTTCAATTTCTACTTTTTAATCCTTTCTTCGTGTTTGGGGTCCTATGGCTTGCTCCTACATTCCATTCTACATCCATTCCATGGTCTAAAACCATGTATAATCTATCTAAATAGTTTTCATGCATCCACCTATGGTTTTCCATGAAAACCTAACCATGGATGGATGGTTTGGGTTTCTCCGAGATCACTCTCTCTCCAATAACTATCCTAAGGTCTGTAGAAACTCATGGAATTAGTATCCATACCTGAGAAGATTAATCTTTCTCTGCAACTCTTCTCCTTTTTGCTAGGTTCTCTTCCTTGCCTCTCTTCTTCCTCTTTTCCTTCTCCTCTCTTTCTCTCAATTCAATTAGGGTTGTGAAAGGAGTGAAAGTGGCTTAGGGACGTCCTTTAAATAGACTAGGAACATCCTAAATAAGTCCCATTAAGATTTGAAAAGAATCCCAATCGAAAAATATAGAAATTTCCTAATTTCTATATTCGGCAGGAACCGAGGGTCGATGGGAGGGTCGATGATCCCGTCGACCCTAGGGTCTTAAGCTGTCCGACCCTCCCTCCAAAACTGAGGGTCTGACTTTCTGTTTTGGGAGGTCCGACCCTACTTAGCTGGGTGTGCGACCCTTCCCCTATTTTAAGTGTTTTTGGGTCGATTTAATACCTGGGATCTCGATCTCCTTCTCGCCCTTGGTCCATTTGACTTGACCATGATAGGTGAACCTGGTTCAAGGTGATAAGACTGGGTTAGATTGACATGGGTCTTACAGTCAGAGTCTGCCATCTCAAGTTAAATTAAGGTTGCATCCAAACTCTTCTCGTTGATAAGAACCAGACATGGTCCATAACCTTTTTCTAGTTCCACTTCTAATCCCATAGGCGAACGTACAAGCAATTTATAGTCTAAAGATCTGAGGTAGATTTAGCTTTTTTCCAAATGACACAGATATAAAAGAATGAGTAGCTCCAGAATCAAAAAAGTACTCTGGCGGGTATGCCATTAATAGGTACGATACCTATGATTTGTTTTAATTTTGTCTACATGCTCACACAAAGTAATACAAAATGAAAGGTTCAGGTCATACCTATGACCACATCAGGCGATGCAACATCATCCTCAGATGTAACTACATAAACCTTTCCTTGCTGTAGCTGCTTCCTAGGCTTAGGACACTCCCTTGAATAATGTCCCATTTGATTACAGTTATAGCATTTTACTCCTTCACTATTTTGCTTCTGTTGAGGTTGGACTGTTGGAGTAGTCTTGATTGCAGCACTAAAGCCTTGAGTACAGAAGGGTTTAAATGTCTTGGTGTTCCCTCCATTATATGAATTTCCATTTGGCCTTTTGATACTTCTATTCTGAGCAAAGTAGCTCTCCCTCTGGCTCGATTCTAGCACTCGAGCAATCTGTACGGCTTCATTATAAACTTTCTTTTCTAGCCCCAAAACATGCTCCCGAATGCTTCCCCTAAGTCCCATGATGAACCTTCGGGTTTTAGTATTTTCCTCCTACATGCTAGAGGGAGCAAAGAAAAACAGCTCTTCGTAACGCTGTTGATATGCATCTACAATCATCTGTCCCTGATACAAACTCAAGAACTCTCTTTCCATAGCGTTTCCGGAACTTCTGAGAAAATATTTCTAGAAGAATGCCTCTTTAAAGATAGCCCAGCTCAATTGGGCATGCTTGGTTAACAGATATCTCCGAGTAGACTTCCACAAGTGTTGTGCATCACCTTTCAACATAAATGTTGCACCCAGTACTTTTTCCTCCTCATTAACAGTCATCACCATGAAATTCCTTTCCATTTCATCGATCCAGTGAGCTGGCCACAAAGGATCCGCTGGCTTGCCATTATATTCCTTAGGCTTCATTTTCAGAAAACGCTCGATCAGTCAAGAATGGTCCAACTGATACTGAGCAAAGGCCCCATATATAGGTGGTTGATACTGGTAACTACCTTGGGCTACCTCAGGGTTTTGTACTGGAGCTTGTACAACTAGCGTTTGAGGTGCTTGAGGTACCGTGTTGCTACCCCCTGGTACGGTGCTAGCTTGTCTGGCTGGTATAGGTGTAGTATGTGCAGCTGGAAAAGCCATTCCCATAGCAGCTTGCATATTGGCTTGCACCTACTGTATTTGCTGCAGCTGTTGTGCTAGGTTCCTGCAGCTGCTGTGCTAGGTTCATCACTACGGTAGCCAAATCTGTAGGTGGGACTGGAAAGTTTGTAGAACTAGCCTGATCGTTAGCTCCTGGTGGTAGCATTCTGATTCTCTTCTCTTCTAGGGTTTTCATGGCTATTTTCCTCCACAAGTGGTGGTCGTGGAATTGGGTTACGTCCTCGCCTGGATACTCTTCGCGCAACCATTTCCTGTTTTTGATGGTGGTAGTGTCTGAAAAATTCATAGAACATGTGAGGCAATCATAATATACGTCATTTCCATGTCAAAATCCAATTAATCAATGTAAAATTTCAATTTTCCAAGTCATATAGTCAAAATACTATATTTTCCATCGTGTGGTCGATGGTGGGGTCGCAATATGTCCGACCACAGGGTATGCGACCTCACAAAACCCTGTCAGCTCACTAAGAGTCTGTGGTCGATCATGTGGTCGCAATATGTGCGACTACAGGGTCCGACCACACGAAGTCTATCAGCTCACTGAGAGCCTGTGGTCGATCGTGGGGTCGATCGTGTGGTCGCATATTTGGTCGAATTTTTCCACCACACGACCCCAAATCAGGGTTTTAAACCTGATTTTTGGAGTCATTTCCCACTTTCTCTTTTGCTTTCAACTCAGTTCGCTTCCACTGAGTTGCTATAGTGTCGACTACTCATGTTTGGTGATTCTTTCTTCCATTCACGACCTCCGCTCCATTCCTTCAGGTATGTTTTCTACTGGTCCTCATTTTTAAGCTTTTAAAACTAGGTTTTTCTCCATTTATAGTGTTTTCTTCAAATTAAAATTTTTCTAACAGTAAAAATTTGATCTTTATTGGGGGCTTTTGCTATTGGCCACCCAATGGACAAAAGCCCTCAAGAAAATTTGAGTTTCATTGGTTAGTTTTTGAGAAACTTGAAATTTTCCATTTTTGACCTAATTTTTGGGATTTTTCCAAATTGTAGAAATTTCTTCAAATTCGATCTTCCTAGTTTAAATTTCCAACTATATGAACCTTGCAGGATGGTTTGGAACATATGTAAGTCCTCCTGCCCAATGGTTTGGGTGAAAAGTAAGGCTTTTGGCCAAATCATGCCGTTATAATGCCAAAATTTTGAGTTTTTCTCTATAACTAATATCTTGCTTGTTGGTCTGTATCTTTGCAGATAGCATGGCTCGCACCAAGGTTCCCAGAGTTCATGATCCTATTCTCTTCCGGTCTAATGAAGCAGAGGCTCAGTATGCTCATTATGAGCGTAAAAAAATGGAATGGGGTCGTTGTGTAAACCTGGCAAATTTAGCCTTGTTTAATGTGGAGGGTGCCTTTCGTGATATGGGTTGGCTCCCATGATTTTATATGAGGGTTCACCTGTTCTGCACTGGTGAAGCAATTTTATTGCAATCTTCAGGTAGTGGGTAATCCAAATGATACAGACAGGGGTAGGGAGCTCAGGATCACCAGTTATGTTAAAGGGGTGGAGATCTCCTTTAACTGCCAGGAGTTGGCTGATCTCCTACGTTTATCAAATGATGGCCCCTTAGTATACTGTACACCTAAGGAACCCCAGTTTCTATCTTTGATGATGCATGTAGAGATTGACCGCCAGCTTCTTAGGGATGATCACTGGGAGATAAAGGCAATCAACCTACAGCCGGAACCTTGGGTGTACTACAAGATTATTCAACACAACCTGATTCCTTAGAGTGGGCACTATGAGAAGATTTCCCAGTTGACCCAGTATCTCTTGTATTGCATCTGCATTAGGCAGCCCGTCTGCCTCCCGTACATTATTATCAAGACGATGCGCCATGCTGCGATGCCTGGTCAGATGGGAAACCTGCCCTATTGGCGTTTGATCACTACCCTGCTCACTCGTCTACATGTCGATTTAGTTGATGAGAGGATTCATGAGGATACCTTCTCGTCTGACCTTGACTGGGAGGCCATCTGCATGATGGGGATGTGAGATGCACAGGTCAGTGTGTAAGCATCCCATTTTTGCCATCCCAACTAAACAAAGTCCTGCTGGCGTGTGGACAACAAAAGATGAAAGATGATCGAAAGTTTGGATTTTTGACTGTGAATTTGAGGAAGTTTTCAATGGGTCTGTAAATTTGAAGAAGTTTTCAATGGGTCCACACAAGGTCATGGGTTATAATTTTGCATGGATGCATAGGTCATAGAATTATCTTCGAAATGAGACCAGAATTGCTCAATTCTGATATCAAATGAAGAAGATATGACCATTTTAGTCGGATGATACATATAAGGGAGGTTTCTGAAATTATTATAAATAATCCCAAGGGCCTTCATGCAAATTATCATAAGTCGGATTGTTTGAATTTCAAATCATCATATCTTCATCATCCGACATCGGATTCAGATGATTCCAAGGCCATTATTCTTCATTCATGATGTTCTACAAAGTGGACGTAAAAAATCCCGGGTAGAAGTCACTAGTGGGTCCCATGTAAGTTTTCATGTAAAATTACCGTTAGAACTTCAAAGCTCCATATCTTTTCCGTTCTACATCGGATTCAGACGATTCCAATGCCATTGTTCTTCATTTGTGATGTCCTACAAAGTGGACATGGAAAATCTCGGGTAAAAGTCTCTGGAGGGTCCCATGCAAAATTACATATGGAAATGGTCATTTAATATTTAAAATTTCATATTTTGATCATCCCATTTCCAAATCAGGTGATTCTAGTCTCGTTATGCTCCATTTTTAGTGCTCTACAAAGTGGACGTAAAATATTTCCGGTAGAAGCCTCTGAAGGATCTCATGCAGAATGGTCAGCCAAATTATCGATAATTAGCTTGCTTAAACTTCAGAAAGTCATAAGTTGGCCATTTTATTTCCAAATGAGGTGATTCAAGTTCCAATATTTCTCATTTTTAATGTTCTACAAAGTGAACGTAGAAAATTTGGAATAAAGGTTATTAGAAAATCCCGTGCGGGATGACAGTGAAAGTGACCCATGAAATAATATAGAGAGAAAATCCAATTAATTTCAATCAATCCGGTCAACTCAGTTCAAGCCAGTTCTGGTCCAACCTAGCTCAACCCAATCAGTTTAATTCAGTCAACCCAAGTCAGTCTCAACCCATTTCGAATCAGTTCATCTATGTGCATAATATTTAAATATTATATATATATATATATATATATATATGTATATAATATATATTATTATATGTAAATGATAATCCAAAAGATTTTTAGATGAAAAAGGAAAGAGGGGAGAGAGGAAATGTGAAAGAGAAGGGGGATTTAGGGTTTTGAGATAATCCAAAAGATTTTGAGAAGAAAAGGAAAGAGGGGAGAGAGGAAACGTGAAAGAGAAAGGAGATTTAGGGTTTTGAGATAATCCAAAAGATTTTGAGAAGAAAAAAGAAAGAGGGGAGAGAGGAAACGTGAAAAATAAGGGGGATTTAGGGTTTTGAGATAATCCAAAAGATTTTGAGAAGAAAAAGGAAAGAGGGGAGAGAGGAAACGTGAAAAGGGAGTTTTTTAGGGTTTCTAGATGATTTCCGAAAGAGAAAAAAAAAGGGGGAGAGAGAGGACGTGAAAAGGGTTTTTTTTAGGGTTTCTAGATGATTTCCAAAAGAGAAAAAAAAGGGGGAGAGAGAGGACATGAAAAGGGAGAAGATTTAGGGTTTCTAGATTTTTTCCAGAAGAGAAAAAAGGGGGGAGATAAAAGAGACGTGAAAGGGATAAGGAAAGAGGGAGAGGACTTTTCCAAAAGAGAAAAAAAAGGGGAAAAAGAAAAAAATGTGAAAAGCTTTTGGGGCTAGGTTTTGGGAGAAAAGTAAGGGAAGAAGAGAAAAAAAGAGGGGAAAGAGAAAAAAAAGGGGAAAGAGAAAAAACGTGAAAAGCTTTTGGGGCTAGGTTTTGGGAGAAAAAGGAGGGAAGAAGAGAGAAAAAAGAGGGAGAAATAAAGAAAAAAAAGAAAGAAAAAAAACGTGAAGAGGGGGAGAGGCTCACGATTTTGGGAAAAAAAGAGAAAAAAATGGAGAGCTGCGGGAAAGAGAAGAATGAACGGGGAAGAACAAAAAAGAAGAAGAAGTAAAGAAGAACATAGAGAGAGAAGGAGGTAAGTTGGTTTGTTTCTATTAAGTTTTTTTTATGCATATGTTGTTCATTCAACTTTCTGCCCATATCTTCAATTACCCAGCCATCCTGTCCAAAACCAAGCCACCTGACCATCCACCATTCCCATATAAACCTAGCAACACCTAATCTACTCCAACCGACACACTCCCGTGCCTTCTCAGCCACCCAAGCTTGCAACCTATAATCCTCATGCACCTAGCTACCTGGCCATGGAAAAATCATCATCACCGCAACTCCATCTCTGTGATTCCCCACCGTGTCATACCCATTGCTGCTTTAGCCCCACCAAGCACCAAACCCAAGCTTCCACTCACATAATCATCTAAACACCTGTCCAGCTACACTCACAATCCCATCTCTTCACTCTTGTCTAGCCTGCATCATATCAAAACCCAGCCACGGCCAGGCAGTTTGCTATCATCTGCAGTACCAATTTCATCCTGCAACACCTCATCAAATCTCTCACCTTACACCTGCTCACCATCATATCACTCATCACCCAATATACATCCATCGAATCACCAAATCCCAACAACAATGCACCACTCCTCATGATCTGTCCACAGCCATAGAAATCAGATTGCAACCATTAACATCTACCATTTCCATTTTTGATTTTCCAATAACTAATCTATACAGCTGCTCCCAAATTACCTTCATCATCTTCATTATGATTAATTGAAGCGAATCTGAATATCATGCATACAAGTTGTTTTGATACATATGATGCCACATAATTGCCATATTTTATGCTCACCTTGCTCACATGCCATACTTGGAATGCTTTCATATGTTATCTTTGGGTGCTTACATGATTCTTGCTGTTTTGGAATGCTACACATGCTTATTACCATATTTGTCTGTTACACATGCTCACATGCCATATTATATGATTACTGCCATGTTTGGATGCACACTTACCATGTTTGTATTGATTCACATGCTCACTTGCCATCTTTGACTGATTTGTTGCTAAATTTGAATATATTTCCAACATACTATATTTAGATGCTTACACTGCTATATTTAAGCTCACATTGCAATGTTAGATTGTTTACATTGTACAAAAACTAGGGCAAGATACACCCTAAAATGGAAAGAATTGAACAATTAGGGTAGTGAAACCCTAAAAATGGAAAGAATAATTAAGGAAAAATAAACCCTATAATAAAGAGAATAATTAGGGTATGAAACCCTAAAAAATGAAAATCACAATGAAAAGAGATAGGAAACCCTAAAAAACCTAAGAATGGAAACAATAAAAATGGTAGGAATTTAGGTCTCATCCCTAGATCCTATTGACAAAAATAGAAATAATTTGGTACACATCCCAAATAAAAATGGTAGGAATTTAGGTCTCATCCCTAGATCCTATTAACAAAAATAGAAAGAATTTGGTACACATCCCAAATAAAAATGGTAGGAATTTAGGTCTCATCCCTAAACCCTATTAACAAAAATAGAAAGAATTTGGTACACATCCCAAATAAAAATGGTAGGAATTTAGGTCTCATCCCTAGATCGTATTGACAAAAATAGAAGGAATTTAGTACACATTCCAAATCCGACTCTCACAATCATTTTCGAACTACGTCGTACCTGATTTCTAGGGCACACCCTAGAATACGTAGGCAATTTGGGAATCCCAAATACGGTACAAAGCCACCCATCAACCATACATCTAGCATAAACTTCAACTTGAACAACAAAGAATCTAATTGAAGCAAATGCATAAATCACTTCCATAATCATTAATCACACAAACCATTTTGATCTACGTTTTTAGACTTGATTTCCAGGATTAGAATACGTAGGCAGTTTGAGATGTCTTACACATCTCAGATTCAGTCCAAGACCGAACCATCTTTGGTCCGGGTCACTGTATAATATTGTACATTACATTTGCTTGTTTATTTGCTTTAAAACATGATTGGCTGAACCCTAGGTTAGAATAACTTAGCAACTTGGTTTAGGACATCCCCCATTGAACCCTAGTCATCCAGTTGACCATGCACAATCAAAATTAGAATTTAAGGAAAGTTTAGGAGGCCGATATAAATCGGGCGGTTTGGGTGCCAAACACCTTCCCATAACCGTACCCTGAATACTTACCCGATCTCTTGCAGACCAAAGAACTAATACATTGGGTCATGAGTCAATAGAAGTCTTACCTTAGGGTGAGGCTACATTTATGGAGGTCCTAGACCTTAATCTAGGTGGTGACTCGAACAGAACAAATTAATCTTCATCAATACGGATACCACATTTATCCCGAGGAGGATCACATCGATTTCCCATTGTCCTCACACAGTAACGAGGAGAGAAATGCTATGGTGCGTCCCCATACTCAGGTAGAGATACCAGACACGGAGGCGGCAGCAGCAGCAGCAACAGCAGCAGAGGTCCATGGGGGTGATGCTGAGGATGATGATCGTATGTACATGGATGTGGATGCCATACTTCCTCCATCACCACTGCATTCCGCTAGAGCTGGCCCTTCTCAGGTTCCTTCCCACTCAGCTGGTCTTCTCACCCACCACCAGATGATGTGATGGGGCTGCTGTGTGAGATTCAGGAGGCCCAACGTGCGAGTGATCAGTGGGTGACCGATCTGGCAGCTAGTCTCCAGGTGGCCCAGACTCAAGAAGCCTGGCTTACAAGGGAGTATGCTGAGGATTATGATCGAGATAGTGAGGCACCTCCTCCTCCAGCACCCCCAGCTCCATGATGGATTCTTTTCTTTTACTTGTACTACATAGTAACTGTCCAGATTGTGGACCATACTCTGATTCGGATATCTATATTTTTTTATTTGATGTATATATGAAACTTGTTTCTCATCTTATATGTACATCATTCTTTTTCTTAATTTTTGTCTCATACAACACATGTGCTTAAAGTGTGTTCTTATTAAAGCTTTTAAATTTTATCTTAACTCAGTTCACGAACTTTTGTGGAAGCATAAAGCTTTAATAGACAAGGCCCGAGAGCTCTGATACCAAGTTGTCACACCCCAATTCTACACCAACCAGAATGGTGTGATGAACCGTCTATGATCCAACGGTTCAACCGGGATCTCGAATAGGCTTGGTCCTTCTGCTTAAACCGTACACATCCACAATCATAATCAGAGTAATAAACAATAGCAGAAGTCTTTAATATTAATGAACTGAGTATCTAACAGTGATATCATAAATAAAGTATCAAATTATCTCAAATAACTGAAGACATAAAATAAAATAAATTAATTAATTACATGTTTTGAATAATTCGACAAATAAATCTAATCAAAGACACATGAGTTGCACTCGCACGATGAATCATGCAACTCCATCATAGATTCTGTATCCATTGCCGCAACATGCCCGTACATTGGGGCATTCATATAATCTTCTACTGTAGGACCTGCATCATCAACTAAAAATATTTGACATCGAAAGGGTGAGAAAACATCCTGGCTCAATGAGCAAACAAAATAATGCAACAAACATATGCATGCATTCAATTCATATCTTTGGTCTGGTTCATAAGTCTGCAATGTGCAATAGAAAGGATTGGTGGCTGCCGTACCTCTATACATGAGTGAGTGAAGTCGCCGAATGGATCAAACACCATTGCCATCCCACATGCACCCATCATGGAACAGAGATAGAGCTAAAGTGTCCGAATCAAACACCGCATGGCACTTCCCCTGATGCCCTATCCATACCAACACGTAAGCCACTATTGGCGAGGGCTTACAAACTGGGCTCGCAACTAACCAGTCCTAATGTCAAATAGTATATCCAAGGACTCACCTCAGCATCCCTTAATACGTCCATAGAGATAGAGCTAAGGCCCCCCGGCAGAGTCAGAGACTACATGGTCCGAGACCTCCTCCCCTGATGCCCTACGATGTAATAGTTCTACTAAGGTAATGGCGATACGACGATGTCAGTGGACAAGACTTGAGTAGAAATAGGGCTAGAGTCTGGTGACCAGGATGAACCACAGTGTCATGTCCTCCCCCTGATGCCCCACTCGCATCAAGTACACTAACCACACACATACATTCACATGCCTATTCCTAGAATCATCATCTCATCACGTTATAAATAAACAGAATTAAATATGCATGAGTACTAATAACAAGAATATTGAATGACATGTGAAATGCACATTACAATCATACAAGCATAGAATCATTCATGGTATTGGACTCAATAAATAAAAATAGTTTATTATTAGCCAATTAATATAGGTCTTGTTATCTCACATTTGGTTGATAGTAGATCCTCGTTCAAGCTTTGTAAATCACTTTTAAACCACTTGGAAACCTAACAAATTTATAGATTTTAAATTATAATTAATTCCCATGAATTTAGACTAACAGAAACTGAGGGGTCGCAGGTGTGCCAACACCTGTGGTCTTAGTTTCTGCAACCACAGGGTGTGGTCGCATATCCTGCGACTACACATGCGACCACACCCTCACTGGATACTTCCCGAGGGCATGTGGTCAGATATGTATGTCTCATGTGGTCGCACATCATGCGACCATAAGTGTAATGATCGACTTTTTCATCCTCAACTCCATTCCTTCATGTTTGGATCCCTTGACTTATCATCATGGTCCTTCCTATGATTGTTCTATGGCTCAGAACTATTATTTTATACACAATCCATTGTCCACATAATTTTCTCCCATGGATTCTCTTAGAATTTATCCATGGATTGATGATTTGGGTTTCACCTAAATCCTATCTCTTTCATGAACTATTCTAGGCTCTCAATTTAACATGGGGAATGTTTTCATACCTTAAGCTTGTTGAAGATTCAGAGTTTTCTCTGAATTTTCTTCCTCCTTATTCTTCCTCTTCAATTCTCCTTCTCTTTCTTTTCTTCTCTTGCTCCCACTTTCAGTTTGAGTTCTAAAAGGGTGAAAGAGGCTAAGGAATGTCCTGTTTATAGAGCAAAACCCTCCATAATAAGCCTTGCTGAATTTAGGAAAGAACCCCCTTCGGAGTAGGAAGGTTTCGTAAATCTGGTTCTGTCTGGAATCCGTGTGGTCGGAGGTGGGGTCGTAGAACCCGTCGACCACACCTTTTGAAACATGCGACCACACGACCAAAATTTTTATGGTTGCACTATTTTGAGGTGTGGTCAATCACACCTGTTTAGGTATGCGACCACACGCTCATAATTGACTGTTTTTGGGTTAAATTTCATACCTGGTCTTGTGGTTTCTTCATGCACTTGGTCCACTTGGCCCGACCATGATAGGAAGACCTGATATAAGGGGGTCAGACTGATTAGTTTGATACAGGTCTTACAGGTCATGCTTTGGTCAACCGTAGCTGTGACCTTGAGATTTCTAGTCATAGTCTACATGCAATTTGAGTTCTTCCTAGGTCAATTCTTCTGTTCTTCAATGGAATTTATTCTAAGGTCATCCTATGGCCATCATTAGTAATTTTTTATCAAACCTAATCATCAAATTCACTCCTCATGGTTCTCCTTGGGATTTTTTCAAGAAAATCACATAGATCATAATAGGTTGATGTTGCCTATCTTCCAGAGAAGTCTTATACTTAGAGTTTACATCTTCAGAGATTCGTTTCATACCTTTGCCTGTGATAGAGAGCCAATCTCTTCTAAGCAAATTCTTCTCCTTACTTCCCAATGCTGGTGCCTTGGAAATAGGTTTCCCATTAGGATGCTTGGACGGTGACACATTAGCTAGCCTAGGGTGAAATCTAAAAAGGTACAATTTGAACACCCAAGGTTAAGATCCGCTCATCCCAATAATCCCAAGAAACCATGTTACATGCCACATAAACTCCTAGGAAAAATTGAGAAATGAATCAAATACTTTTGTAGGGCATACACATTAATTTGGATAGCATAGCAGCCTAAATCAGATAATAATCATGGGGCAGGGTGCCAACAGTCAGTATGCAAAAACTTTAATTGGGGTACCCCCAATTTATAAAATAAAAGCCTTATGTAAGGGTGTAAAGTGATATGGCATTATATAAAATTTTTTGCCATATACGTAGTGTCTCCATATCTTTAAGGTGAAGACAATTGTTACAAGCTCTAGGTCATGTATTGGATAATTTTTTTAATCATGCACCTTTAATTTTCTAGAGGCGTAAGCCACTATATAGTTATCTTACATGAGTACACATGTAAGCACCCCATTTTTGCCATCCCTAGCTGAACAAAGTCTTACTGGAATGTAAACAACAAAGTAGGAGAGGTGAGAGAAAGTTTGGAAAATACAGGGAGGCGAGTGAAACTCTCTCAAAAATAATAGTCGATCAATCCTGACATGTTCTCTATAATGTTTTGAGAACAACTGAGATGATCCCCAATGTCTAGAAGTTTAAGTGAAACCATATGACAAGTTGGTGAATCCCAATGCAAGATTTGAATTTTTTACTATGACTTGGACACGATTTTCGATAGGCCCCAAAGCAAGGTCACGGGCTACAACCTGCATGGATGCGTAGCTCTTGAAAATACCTTTGAAATGAGACCAGAATTGCTCAATTCCGATGTCAAATGGAGAAGATATGGAGATTTTTGTCTGGGAATAAGAATAAGGGTATTTTCTGAAGATTAATAATATCCAGGGGCTTGCATGCAAATTATCATAAGTTTAATTATTTAAACTTCATCTTTTCATATCTTTCTCATCTAACGTCCAAATAAAGTGATTCTAGTGCCATTATTTTTCATTTTTGGTGCTATACAAAGTGGACGTGAAAAATCTAGACCAGAGGTCTCTAAGGGATCCCATGCAAAGCTGCAAGCCGATATGCCCACTTAAACTTCACTTCCTCATAATTTTATTATCTGACGTCCAAATGAGATGATTCAAACTCCAATATGTTTAATTTTTAGTGCTCTACAAAGTGAACGTGAAGGATTTGAGACTGAGATCTCTAAGGCATCCCATGCAGAGTTGCTAGCCGAATTATCGTAAATTGGCCTGTTTAAACTTCAGAAATTCATAAGTTGGCCGTTTTACATCTAAATAAGGTGATTCAAACTCTATTATTTCTCATTCTTAGTGCTCTACAAAGTAGATGTAAAGAATTTGGGGCAGAGATTTCTGAGGCATCCCATGCATAATGGTTAGCTGAATTATCATGAATTGGCCTATTTAAACTTAAAAAATTCATAAGTTGGCCATTTTACATCCCAATGAGGTGATTCAAGCTTTAGTATTCCTCACTTTTAATGCTCTACAAAGTGAACGTAGAAAATTTGGGGTAGAGGCTATCAAAAAATTCCATGCGAAATAACGGCGGAAATGGTCTACCAAATAATAAAGAGAGAAAAATCAATCTCGGCCCAACTTAGTTCAACCCATATCAGTTTAACCCAGTCATCTCACGTTGGTCTGAATCCAGTCAACTCAGACTAATCCAGACCGAACCAGTTCGACCCGTGTGTATTTTACATTAGATGCATTATATATTATAATGTATATTATATATATTATGCTATACTATATATTATATATGGTATAATATTATGCATTACGTGTAACATATCATGAGGTGTACGTATTTATAGTGGGTTATCTATATTATATGTATCCATATATGGAGGATCGAGAGAAGGCTGTGAGAAGAGATAATAAGATTCAGCTAGGTTTTAGAAAAAAAGGAAAGAAATCAAGAGAAAAGAGAGTTGTGGGACTCTAAAAGAAAAAAATGGAAAGAAAAAAAAGGAAGGAGAAAGAGGGCGGTTTCTCAAGGGAGAGGAAGAAAAAAAACGAAAATAAGGAAAAAAACAAAAAAAAAGAAAAAAAAAGGAAAGAATAGAAAAGGGGGGAACGTAAGTGGAGAAGGAAAGAAATAAAAAAAATAATAAAGGGAAAGGGAGAACGTGAGTGGAGAAAAGAAAAAAAAAAGAGAAAAAAAGTCAAAAAAAAGGAAAGAGAGTGGGAGATTAAGTCTAAGAGAAGAAGGAAGAAAAGAAAAGAGAAAAAAGGCAGAAATTGGGAAGAAGAAAAGGGAGGGAAAAAAAATAAGAGAAATCTAAAAAGGGATAGAAAAGGAGAGAGAGTCTAAGAGAAGAAGAGAAGAAGAAATAGAGAAGAAGAAAGAGGGGAGACGAAATTGGGAGAGAGAAGAGGAAGAAGAAGGGATAGAGAAGAAGATAAGGAAGAAGGAAAAGCTAAGAGAGAGGGAACTCTTTGCAAAGAGGTAAGTCCATTCTCTATTGTTATTTTCTAGTACATACCTGTAATTCATGGCCCCTCACCCATTGCTGTAACCAAAACATTGGTTTGATATGGTTCCATGATGCAAATATGTCAAAAATTACTTGAATATGCTTATTTTTGATAAATCATGATCAAAGATATTATATTGCATGCATGTTGATACTGTAATGCCTATGTTTCATATTTTTTATGCATTATAATACGTTTAAAGTACTCAATGGAGGAAAATTGAATGTCATATGATGATTTTTGAGTATTTTAATGTTTTTTACAAGGTGGATTTCAGATCTGAAAATTCCAAATCTTTAATCTGATTTTGGGACATGCATCTCATATAGATTTTTGATGAATTTTGAGCCCAAAATTTTATGAGATACTCATATATATGATAGAAAGTTTTCCTACAAATTTTGACTGTTTTGGAGTTGAGAAAGTCGAGATAAAAAAGCCCCAATGATGCTACTATCCTTCTCGGCTGCAGTGCAAACCCTCATCAGAAAAGCTCTAAAAATGTAATTTAAGGTCATAATTTGATAATATTTCCTTCAAAAAAAGTGATAGATATGAAGTCATGAAAAATTTAGCACTAGATTTGGATTTTTCTTATTTTTTACGGATTTCGTATGATTTTTTAAGTGCACCATGATCTGTTTTAGGGTCAGTTAGAACACACTAAATTACATGACTGTGGTGTGATGATTGAGCCTTGAGGATATTTTTTTTTTGCATAATATTTTTTAATGAAGTGTTAGATTTATCAGTTAGCTAGAATTCTATTTTCAATGAGTGGTTGATTTTATATAGAATTTATGGTGCAGCTGGTCCGAATCTGAAACAGACTTGACCAGTGCACATGCTTGCACTTATGGTGCATTTTCCATCCATTTTGGTTCCCTGTTAGGATTTCCTTTACTGGGACAAAATCTAGGTCTCTGAGTCCTCTTTCAAAGGATGTATTTTGAGCTTAATTTGAATATATATGAAGCCCCTTATGCATGTTTTGGCAAAGATCCACAGAATCTATTGATTGTAGTAAAAAATCATGAAATTCCATGCATAAGTGTCATGTAGAGACTTTTTTAGACATTACTTCCTTGAAGGAAAAGGTATCCACATGAGTCTGAAAGACAACCAAATTAACAGATAATTTTGGCATAATTGAAGAATATCTTATGATTATTTTTCCATGACTGGTTTGAATATGAAAATCAATCTGACCAGTTTCATAGTTTGACCTTGTAGGCATATTTAAACCATTAGATTTCCATTATATTGAGCTTTAGAAAAATTTGAGACCATTAGATCTTAATCATGAGCATCTCATTTAAATCTGAACCATTGGATTGATCATGAGTGATATAAATGAACCATTGGATTGTCTTGATGATTGATTTGAATGGATAAATTATCCTTTTTGAGTGATTTAATTGAATTTGAACGGTCGGGGAAACCTCATGAATGTTTTAATTGAAACTGAACTATTGATCAAATATGATCTTGGTCACATTATTGATGATAAATGCTTGATCAATGCTTTCATATGCTTGCTATTATATTGATTCACATGCTTTATTACTATATTTGAGATGATATATGTTGTTTTTGTTGTATTTAAATGATATTTATTATTGGCAATAATATAATTTCTACAACACCCTAGTCGAACTGCCATATCTGTACACCTAGAAGACATATTAGGTATGGGGACGTGCATGTAAGCACCCACATTCATGGGAAGGATAAGAATGAAAATAATAAATTTTAATCAAGAATTAAAAAGTCTAGCCCAACACATGCCAAATTAGGGTTTTAGGTTAAGGGTAGCTTTAAGACGATCCCTACCCCTCAGCTCATCAACTCTAGGATACAGAGAATTAGCTAGATGTGATGAAAATCGAACCATAGAGCATTTAGGCTCCACACTTTGATATTGAAAGAAGAACATCAATAAATGAATCCGCTTTTCGAACTATGTGGATCTTGATTCTTAGGGCAGCACCCTAAGATACGTTGGTAGTTTGAAGAGATTCCCCAATATGGACTCATTTACCCTTGCTCCCCAAGAGTAGGAAGGGAGACAGATTACTCCCCGAGAGTAGAAAAAATTGATTGCTCCCTGAGAGTAGAGAGACATAGATTGCTCCCCGAGAGAGAGACAGATTGCTCCCTGAGAGTAGAGAGGGATAGATTGCGTAGAAAAAGACAGATTGCTCCCCGAGAGTAGAGAGAGATAGATTGCTCCCCGAGAGAGAAACAGATTGCTCCCCAAGAGTTGAGAGAAACAGATTGCTCCCTAAGAGTGGAAAAAGACACCTTGCTCCCTAAGAGTAGAAAGAGACAGATTGCTCCCCTACAGTAGAAAGAGATAGATTGCTCCCCAAGAGTAGAAAAAGACAGATTGCTCCCCGAGAGTTGAGAGAGATAGATTGCTCCCTAAGAGTAGAAAAAGATAGATTGCTCCCCGAGAGTAGAGTGAGATAGATTGCTCCCCGAGAGTAGAGAGAGACATAGATTGCCCTCTGAGAGTAGAGAGATACATACCTTGCCCCCTGAGAGTAGAGAGATAGTTACCTTGCTCCTCGAGAGTATCAAAACATCAGAAAGAATTACATTGTACCTGATTTTCAGGACCTCTAAAATACGTAGGCAACTTGGACGACCTCTCCAAGTACGCTATCACATCTTAGTATCCTTAGGTTCTCCATATCCATTTCATATCCATATTCACTTTGACCCACATAGACTATCTCTAGATTCAATCTCAATCATCATCAAGCATAAACTTCAACTTGAACAATTGAATATAAGAAAGCTTAATCATAAATCATATCCATAAACCTTAATCACATTTCATTCAAACTACGTTATGGACTTGATTTCCAGGATTAGAATATGTAGGCAATTTGAGATGTCTTAGAGGTCTTAGATTTAGTCCATCACCAAACCATCTTCGGTTCGGTGCACTGTATATTATTTTGTTTGTTTATTTATTTTTGAGAACATGTTTGGCTGAACCTAGTTTAGAATAACTTAAAAACTTGGCATAGGATCCCCCATGAGCCCTAGTCATCATCCATTAACCATGAACAGTCAGAACCATAGAGTTTAAGGAAAGTAGAATCATATAGGAGGCCGATTTTGAATCGGACAGCTTTGGGTGCCTAACACCTTCCCAAATTGTACCTTGGATGCTTACATGTTCTTTGATAGATCAAAACCAATATATTGGGTCAAATGAGTCAATAGAAGTCTTGGCTTATGATGAGACTACATTTTTATAGGTCCTAGACCTTAATCTAAGTGGCTACTCCAAATCACATTTACCGTCCATCAGAGATGGGTGGATGAGTTCTCATTGTCCTCACAACACAACCTAACCCATATTTAGAAGCATTCGTATAAATAGTAAACGAAGACTTACCTGAAGGTATAGTCAGAATAGAGCGGAAACCAGCTTTTCCTTGAGGGTTTGAAATCTTTCCTCACATTTATCTGACCAAACAAACTTAATTCCCTTCTTGTACAATCCTATCAATGGAATAGCTATATATGAGAATCCCTCAATAAAATGTCGGTAATAGTCAGCCTATCAAAGGAAAACTTCTGACTTCTGTAGCCGATGTGGGTGTACACCAGTCCATGACTGCACTGACCTTTCTAGGGTCCATTGCTAAACCTTTAGCTGATATGATATGCCCCAAGAAGGCTACTTGTCTAAGCCAAAAATATCATTTCTTGAACTTGGCATATAACTTCTCCTATCTTAACTTCTGTAGTGCTAAGCAGAGGTGCTCCGCATGGGTGTCATCATCGGGTGGATGTCATCGATGAAAATGATGACAAACTTATCTAAGAACTCATGAAATACCCAGTTCATCAACCCCATAAATGATGCTGGAGCATTTGTCAACCCAAAAGATGTTTCCAAAAACTCCAAGTGTCCATATCTTGTCCTGAATGCTTTCTTGGGTATATCACTTCCTTTGATCTTTAATTGGTGATAGCCCAACCATAGGTCTATCTTCAAAAATACACTTGCCCCCTGAAGTTGATCAAACAAGTCTTTGATCGGGGCAAGAGATACTGGTTCCTTTATAGTGAGCTTGTTCAGATTCTGGTAATCTATGCATAGACGGACAATCCTATCCTTCTTTTTCATAAATAATACTTGTGCTCCCCAAGGTGAGATACTGGGCCTAATGAAATCCTTATCCATTAGCTCCTGAAGCTGTGTCTTGAGTTCTTTCAACTCAGTATGAGTCATGCGGTAAGGAGATTTAAAAGCCAAAGCTGCATCCTAAAACTAAGTTAATCACAAACTCTATTTCTCGATCTAGTGGTAGACTAGGCAATACCTCAAGAAACACATCGGGGAATTCATTTACTATCGGTATATCTTTTAACCTTGGTATTTGGGCTTCAATGTCCAAGACCAACACTAAGTAACTTTCACACCCTTGGTGTAGCAACATAGAAGCTTGAAGTTTCGACAGGAACAACTTGCGACACTGCTTAGTCTTGTCACAAGTGAGCACAAATACTTCCCCATCTATAGGCTGGAATAAGATCTAACGTCTGGAGCACAGAACACTAACCTGGTGTTTGGCCAACTAGTCCATTCTGAATATCACGTCAAAATCTTTCATCTCAAGGCTAACGAGGTTAGGCTTCATCAGCTTATCCTCTATTACGACATCACCTGGTCTATAATACTTCTCTAGACTGGACTTGGGTCCCATAGGTGTATACATCTCTAATGCATAAATCATCTTAAGTGATGGCATAATATGTGCAAGTATGCTAGAGATAAAAATAGTACCTATGACTACTCCAGGTGAGCCTTCCATATCTTATGTAGATAAGGCAAAGACCTTACCTTGTCCAGGTGGCGGTGCCTTCTTTGGTTCTAGGCACACTCTTGCAAAATGGCCCGACTTTCTATAGTTGAAACATGAGCTATAGGGCATAGATGAGGTGTTGGAATGCCTTGAGTGCACACACAGTCGGCTTATTTGTTACTGGTGAAGAACAAGGGTGTTGTACACGGAATGACCCAATAATAGGGCAGTTGTCTATGAAGCTACTAGCCCTTTTTTTAGCCATGAAGGCTCTATAGTGCCCATCTTTTGCGCTCTTTGCTAGGTGAGTTTTTACTTGAGGTACTTGCACATGTGCTGGTATGGGAGGTGGAATTGGAAATACACCTGCAGCTTATGCTTGACCTTGAGCCGGTGGAACTGGGTATGCTCCACGTAAAGTGGCCAATATAGCTCGACAAAGACTACCACGATCATTTTCTGTTGTTCCTCTAGGTTCCGGACCAACCAGCCCATAATGGCTGTTATCTAAGCCACAATCTGCACTGGAGGTGCCTGTGGGAGATCAACGGGTGGTGGGGTGGGTGGTGGAACATGTGGAGGTGAATGGGAATCACCATGTCCCACACCATCTTCATCTTCTAGCGGATGGGGAAAATTTACATTACGTCCTTTTGGTATGCGCCTTGGAGGCATTGCTTGCAAATGGTCAAAGGTTGGTAGGGAAAATCTGTAAATGCTCAAGTGTTAATATCAACCGTAAATCTAATTTTTCCATAACAACAAGTTAAACATATCATGTTATGCTAGGTATAAGTAATGTGTCTATAATTTTCTCTTTTCTAAGTCTCTTTTAGACTACTTTCTGAATCGGGCAGTAATAGGGGTGACCAACAAGATATAGTGAGGTGTTGGAATGACTTCGACTTTGAGCTTGGTCAGATTAGAGCCTCCACGGTGTTTGCTGGGTAGATCCCCCATTTATACCACCAGGGCTTGACAGAGGGATATCGTTGGCACGTGCCCACTCCACCAGTAGTTCAGTAGAGTGGTTCAGATCTACCCCCTAATATTGGTCTTCAGTGATCACCTTTCACTTTCCTTTTTCTTTTACCTTTGACTTGTACTTATAGCGTCATCTATCTTTTGTACATGTCATGCATATAGGGTAACTGTCCTGTGTGTGGACTGTACCCTTTTCTTGACTTATACACATCACTTATTTTGATATATAATTGTACCTTCTTTTACTAATATTGCAATCAGATGTTTTGATCATGGTGACTGCTCGGGTTATGGGCCACAACCCAATTTTTATACTTAAAAATCGGATACATGTATTTATACACCTCTTTATTTTGTTCGTAGGTTATACTATTGTTTATGTTCTTCCATTAGTTCTAGTAATGTGATGTAACCTAACTTACTGTTTTCCCTACATACTACTTCTTGATTCATAAAAGCTTTTAGTTAGCCTAGACATCTATTCTGATACATGAAAATATACATACAGGGGAAATCTGTAGGTAGAGTCAGAGTAGTTGTGCTCTGATACCAATATAGTCACAGCCCTTTATGGGAAATCGAGCATGCTATTTGGGTCAACCCTCTTGGAAACCTGATAACCAAAGTGATCTACATAAACGATATCCATAATAATTGATAATAATTATCAATAGTTGTAGTGGAATATCAGAGGGAAGCAGAAACATAATATAGAATAAGATGCCTGCTAGTGATACTTTAACACAATAAATTTGGTATGTGTTACAGACCATTTCAAAAATATCTATCATATTACATACATCACACACTACATAACTAGAGTAAATCCAAATATGATTGTAAGACCCGTACGTCACGAACCCTGTCTAACCTTATGTTCTCTTGTTGTGACTGGTCTTCCCATCATAATCGGCTCAAGTAAACCAATTGTATGAAGAAATCACAATATGAGGTAAGCAATAAGTCAAATTTAGTTGGCATGGTTGACTGTTTAAGTTTGTGTGGAAGCAACCAGTCAAAAACTAAAAACCAGTAAATTTTGGACGTACGGTGGGATTTTTGAGGGGTATGGTCGACAGTATGGTCGACTAAGTTGTGATCGCACAATATGTGGTCGCATGTTTTGGTTGTATGGTGGATGGATTATGCGACCGCATGATCGACCTTACGAACCCAGAACCGACTTCGTATTTAGAAAACTTTCCTAATTTGAGGAGGACTCTTTCCTACTTGAAAGAGGACTCTATATAGAGGTTTTTCTCTATATAGAGGACATCCCTTAACTTCTCTCACTCTTTTAGAACCCAAATTGAAACACTAAACCTAAAGAGAAAGAGAGAGAGAGGAAGAGAAGGAGAAGGAGATTTAGAAAAGAAGGCTGAGAGGAAGGTTTTTGCAGAGAAGAGTTCTCTCTCGATAGCAAGCTTAAGGTATGGACTTGACTCTATAGGGTAGATCAGATAGAATAAGTTCTTTTCAAATTGATATATGGAACCTAATACAATAATTCGGTTATAGGTTTTCTGTGGGAAACCATAGAGAGTAGGGTAAGGATAATTGATAAAGATAAACTGTGATTAAAGGCCATAGAATGATTTTAGAATGAATCCCATTGATGAGTCAAGAGGAGGAACTTGTATGAGAAGTAAAAATTAACTTGACTATGTATGCTCGCAGCTATGGTGGACCATAGGATAAGAAGAGAGTTGACCACAGCCAATCGAAAAGAATTCAGGAAACATATGGTCACAGGTACGGTCGCATATAGTGCGACCATAGGGTATTGACCCATGTCGTATGCTCTCATATATTGAGACTATAGGATTGACCATAGGGTATCGACCATATGATAACAACAAGTATATTTTGAGACGAAACAAGGATTTCAACTACTATAACTTGGTATAATCGAACCCTAACTTAAATACATTAATTGTTTAGGTTCCCAATAGATTCAAAGTAAATTTCAAAGCTTGGGAGAGTAACAAACATCAATCAAAGGTGAGGAAACAAGACCTAAACTAATTGGATAATAACAAAATGCTTATTTGTTGAGTTCAATGCTATGATTGATACTATGCTTGTATGCTTGTAATGTGCATCTCACATGTCATCCAATAATCTTGTTATTACTACTAATGCATATTTATTTTTGTCTATTTACAACATGATGATGATGATGATGATGCTAGGAATAGGCATGTGATTGTGTGTGTGGTTAGTGTGTTGGATGCGAGTAGAGCATCAGGGGGAGGACGTGACATTGTGGTTCATCCTGGTCACCAGACTCTAGATCTATCTTTACTCAAGTCTTTCCCATTGACATTTTCGTATCACCATTACCTTAACAGAACTATTACGTCGTAGGGCATCAGGAGAGGTGGTCTCGGACCTTGTGGTATTTGACTCTGTCGGGGGGCCTTAGCTCTATCTTTATGGACATATTGAGGGATGCTAGGGTGAGGCCTTGGATACACTGGATGGCATTAGGATTGGTTAGTTGCAAGCCCAGTTTGCAAGCCCTCGCCAATAGGGGTTTAGGTGTTGGTATGGTTAGGGCATCAGGGGAAGTGTTGGCGTTGTGTGATCCTGACACTTTAGCTCTATCTCTATTCCATGGTAGGTGCATGTGGGACGGCAATGGTGTTTGATCCATTGGCTGGATTCACACACTCGTGTATAGCGGTGCGGTGGCTGCCAAACCTTTCTATAACACATTGCAAACTTAAAAATCAGACCAAAGATATGAATTTAATGCATGCATATGTTTGTTGCATTGTTTTGTTTACTCACTGAGCTCATGTAGGAGAGCTGACCCTCACGTGTGTAATTCTTTTTAGTTTCTGACGTTGCAGGTATTACTGTCGAAGATTATATCGATGCGCCAATGTATGGACATGTGGCGGCTATGGATGTGCAAGCTCTGGAGGATGAATATAACTCGTTAAGCGAGTGTTTCAACTATGATTATGCTTAGTGTTTAACTTTTGTATTTGGATATTTGTAATAGGTTGTTATAATTATGCTTTGGTTACTTGGAGATAACTTGTTAAATATTTATTTATCATGCTAGACCTCAGTTCATTATTAATAAAACTTCTGCTATTTACTTTATTATCTCTGATTATTACTGTGGAATGTGTTTTATTTTAACATGGTTGGTACGATCTTTATGAGTTCTGGTTTGAACCGTTGATTCTCATGATGGTTCATCACACCACTAGTTAGTCCAGAATTATGGTGTGACAATGATCCTGTAGATAGACCAAACCATCATCTATCTACAGGTGGCAAAATCATAAAGGTAAGACACTAACTCAGGTCCCGTAGATGCAATCCTTATAGGTACAATCCTTGACATGATCTCTCAGAGGAACCCTACCAAGAGAAGTACACTTAACATCATCAGAATCCATATCTCCAGTGACAGTAGAGGTACCTGCAATCAAAGCTAAAAGAGATTATATATCGAGGGGTGAGTTCATACCCTAGCTCAATGAAAAGTCAAGTTTCCAATGCAATCCTATGCAACAGTTTAATGAATGCAGTATAGAAATAAATAAACAAGCATTTGTGAGTGGCATTCAAATGTGTATGCAATCCATGGTCGGCCTGTAACCTAGCTCAATCGCACCCCATGGGTGAACCTCCATTGATCCCGAGCACCCTTCATAATGATCAATGGCACCCTTAACCTGAGCAGTCCTCGATGATTAGTGGCTCACACAACCCATGAGTAGACCGCCATTGATCCTGAGCACCCCTCATAATGATCAATGGCACGTCTGACGCGAGTACTCCTCGATGATCAGTGGCTTGTTTGTTTTTCACTAAAGACATGAGAATATAATAAATAGGGCCACACCCCAGCAGAGATCCTCGTTCCACTCCAATAGACTGACTATGTCCCTACTAAGGTATAACCAGGCATATGGTCATATATTATGCTCCCGCACGTTACCTGATCATATACCCCATACACAATCATGTCCATTTCAATAATTACTTAACATGGCATATGCACGCAGTAAGTAAAACTATACTCTAGTAGAATCCCTGACTCCCAACTCCCATGGTTCATCGTGCCCCCACTAATGTACAGCCAATCCCAATGTGAATTTATGAAGTCACCCGTTACATGAACCACCATACATGGGTGGCACCCTAATAGAGAACCCCGGATCCTTACTCCCATGGATCACCGTGTCTCTACGAAGACATCGGCATACAAACATGATACGTATGCCCATACTTTAATACAACACACGCACCATCTTACATGGTTATGCAGGCGAATGAAATGAACAACTACTCCTTGTTGAGAACCCCGGATTCCCACTCCCATGGTTCACTGTGTCTCTACTAAGGTAACAACAACTATCAACATGGCCTGTGTATTATTCTCCCACACACCACACATCCATCATACAACATCCATCATACATAGTTATAGTTATATGCATATACATGAATAGTTATACAATTTATTGGATGACATGTTATAGCAATTTAAATGCACACACAGTAATTACATGCTCAAACTCTACGTGACCCGACCCCTTACCTGTAGACACTAGTGGTGCTGAAGAACCTTGAAGCTGGCAGAAGTCTTTGTCCATTACCCACAATGTTTTACCTAATTAATTAAATAAGCTTCATTAGGTTGATGAGCATCTTTAAAACTAGCATAGACAAGTCCAAGTGTCCATGGTGGGTCCCATGATAAGCGGGGAACCGAACGATTGGTCTTCTTAACCATTACTAGGCTTATAAATCAAAATAGAATGAACCAGAGGATAGAACTGGTTGATCGTTCCATCGGTATAGTAGGCCGGTTAACACTTAGTCATTTCTTAGTAAATAGAATCGAAAGATGAATTGGATGATTTGTCACCCGCTTGGTCATCCGGTTCATATATTGTCATAGTAGTAAGGTTCTAGAAGGTTTTTTGGAAGCCTTGTCAGGTGACATATCATCTGGCACTGCCTCCTATTCCTAGCTCCGGTTTATGCCACTCGTTCATGCTGTTGGTTCCGTATTAAGCCTACATGGAGGCTTGGTCAAATGAAGCCATGCACTTTATCAGTGGGTCATAGTCCTGGTTAGGTGGCTCCAGTTATTACTTGATCTGATAAGCCAAGGCATTGGCCCTAGCATAGGACTGATTTTTTTCAACTTGAAGGATAGTCAATACCATGCCTCCGATTCAGACCCAAAAGCCAAGCACGAATCAGAGATGGCTTTCTTCTTTAGGAAAAGTTTTGCACCATGGTTTCCTTCATTCTAAATAGTGGGAAACACACTTCTACCATTATTACACATAATGGAAGTCATTTAGACCCCATTTCATCTCCATTCATGGAGGAGGAGACAACCAAGGTTTTATAGGTCAAGCTTGGTCTCCATTAATGGAGGTTCGATTCCCACTTTATGATATCCATTTTAGTTGGTGGGAATCATCTTTCCACCATTAATGTGATTTAAGGAAGTCACTTAAGGTCCCGTTTAATTTCATTTATGGAGTGGGTGAATCAAAACCTAACATTCCAGGTTTCCATTGGTCTCCATTGATGGAGATCATAAATGGTGACAATCACCAATGGGTCCTACACACCAACACCAATGGAAAAGGAAAGAAGAGGCCATTGGACTTACCTCCAAGGAGTTAGGGCTTGGCCTTAGTCTCTTAAGCTCTTCTTCCTCTTCTCTTACTCTCCCATGGTTTTAAGAAGGATAAAAAGAGGAATGAGGCCTCTTTTTATAGAAATTAGGGAGAGAGAGTATGACTAACTTGTGTTCAACCTATTGCAGTCAAGTAGAGGATCGTTCATCTAGTTATGCCTCTGGTTGGGCTTAAAAATAGATTTATGCCTAGTTTCGTGGGTCCAATTCGGTGAGGATGCTTCCTAGGTTTCATGTACCTCCCCCCACATGTTCTACCATCACTAAGTGATCCAATAAGTCGAGCCTACATCATATGGAGGGTCAAAATTCATGGGACCAAGTGTTGGCATAGTAAGACCCGATATGGAGCGATTCGAATTGTGAGGATTTCGGAGTGGGTCTTACAAAGAAGGGGTCAGACACCATTGTATTGGGGGAAGTTGGTGAAAGAAAAATTATTGGGCTAGACTTCGTCCAAGAGACTTGCTAAGAAGTCAATCTGATCAGAGAAAGAATCAAGGCTGTACAGACTCAACAGAAAAGCTACTCAGTTGTAAGAATGAAGGATATAGAGTTTACTGTGAGAGATAAGGTGTTTCTAAAGATCTCACCCTTGAGAGGGCTGAAACACCTCGACATGAAAGGGAAACTATTTCCTAAGTATGTGGGACCGTATGAAACCATAAGGAGGTGTGGAGCAGTGGCATATCAGTTAGCACTGCCACCTTCTCTATCAAGAGTGCATGACGTGTTCCACATCTCAATGTTGAAGAAGTATGTCTTGGATCCGTCTCACATATTGGAAGAAGATCCTCCCCAACTAAATGAAGACCTAACCTTCGAACTTGAACCTCAGCAGATTTTGGATAAAAAGTTTCAGCACCTGATAAATCAAGACATCCATTACATCAAGGTAATATGGAAGAAAAAGCACATGGAAGACCTATCTTGGGAGAAAGAGGAGTCCATGAAGAAGAGATATCCTCATTTGTTTGAAACTGCATGTAACAAGAAATTTTGGGGACAAAATTATTTTAAAGGGGGGAGTTGTAAATCCCGCACCCAAAAAACCTGGTTTAATTTTATTTTCTTCCTGTGCTAGGGTTTTCCACTGCTAACAGACCCGATGCAATGGCAACCTAAAACCAGGTTCTAAAAATTTTTGAAACATGTTCATGTCATATATGTTGGTAACCAATAGGGTTACCGGTCGCAACAACCGATTAGAAGATCCCTCGACTTATGAGACCGGATTTTGCGACCAGATAGGCTAAAAAGCCTACACGTGAATTGACACTTGTTAAATTTGAATCTTAGTTTAGAAGGAATATTTCCTATACCTAGGAAAGAGACCTAGTAGGTTCCACCTCACTCCAACTACCTGGAAGGAGTATAATCCCTCTTCCATCTCTCTTGTTAGCCACTTCATAGACTTTCCCCAGCCTTTTACTCTCTAAAGTAGTCCACCATGAGAGGGAGACTCCAAGATAACCAAACTACTCCAACCCCTCTCTAGAGAGTACGTATTCCTTATAAAAACTCTAATGCATTCTTAGAAGAGAGGAGGGTTAGAGGAAGAGGGAAAAAGCTTAAAGGAGAGAACATTCTTAGATAAATACAGGCACCATCCGACAACACCACGTACCAATTCGAAAAGAAATTGGTAAGCTCTATAACATGTTACTTTAGGGTTATTAGCATTATTTAAGTCCCGTTACGAGATCTTGAACCTCCATTCTCATGGAGTTTTCTCTCCATTAATGAATAATTATTTAAGATAGGTTCTTTTGAGTCGGCTCAGGTTAGATCTCGAGCACACTCATGATTAAGTATAACAATGTACCCTAAACCTAAGAGATACATTCCTAATTGACTTCGCCAAGCTATAGGTTAGGATTTAAACCCCTTGTCGGAACCCTGGCCAGAAGATCTATTAATGGACTTCCACATTAGAAGCCCAAAATGGTATCTAAAAGGAGTTTAGGAGGCAAGATCAGTGCCTCCAAGAAAACCAGACTAAAGACCAACCTTTTGGGCATGTTCGCTCGCAATAATAGGTCGCATGACTATTGCAACCAGATATGCGACCGGATGCATTCGGGAAGCCTCTGTAAGGTAACTAGTAGCAATATCAATTGTGTGTCTATAATAACCTGATCTGTGATTAGATGGAAAAAGTAGGTTACCGAGAGTAGCTGGAAGCAATACCAATCTTGTCACAGCTTGTGCTGGGGAATCGGGTGTGATATCTGGGTCAACACTCGTGACAACCCTAATTCTTCTAGCGACAGACAACCAAAATGATCTACCAACAAACCCCACAATCTACTCAAACAATATCCACAATAATCAATAATAATTAATAATAATTGCAGTGGAATCATAAGAGTTGCAACGTAATCATAATAAAGAACAAATGCTTCTAATGTTACCATTATATAATAAGTTTGTAATGTCTTACAACCATTTCACATATACCATTCATCTTACATATTTTTTCGTACTAAATAACTAGAGTAATTCTGAAATAAAATACTGTAGATAAACCAAACCGCATCTATCTACAGACATCAAAACTCATGGATGTGAGGCATTGACTCAGGTCCAGTAAATACAGTCCTTATAGGTACAACCCTTGACATGATCCCTCAACAGCCCTCAGCCAAGAGAAGTTCCCTCAAAACCAATAGGATCCATAGCAACACATACAGTGGAGGTACTTGTAATCAAAGCTAAAAAGAATTCGATATTGAGGGATGAGCTCCCATCCCAGCTCAATAAGAAGTCAGGTATCAATGCAACCATAATCAACAATTGAATGATGTGATAAATTAAATAAACAAGCAATTATGAGTGGTAAGAAGAAGTATATGTGGCCATGGTCGATCTATACCCTAGAGAGGAACTGTCCGTAGCTCCCCCCCCCTAAATTAGTGCCCTTGGTTCCACCCCTGAACAAATGCTTGTACCCCACCGCTTGAACATATACCTATGGCTCCCCCTTGATTACTCCGTACCCCATTGTTTGGAATAATTTCCCCTCACTAAAGCACAAGTCATTTAACCATGGTTGATGCATGATGCATGAGACATAGAATATAAAAGGGCTACACTCTAGTAGAGATCCCTGGCTCACCGCTCCTATGGATCACTGTGCCCCCACTATATTGTGCTCCAACACGTCACACGTTCATATACCCCATCATGCACAATCACATCCATATTAACAATCACACAACATGGCATGTGCAAGTAGTGATGTACCCCAGTAGAGATCCCCGGCTCATAGCTCCAACTGTACCCCCACTAGAGTTTAGTATGCCAATAGGGCTCATGTATTATGCTCCAACACACCACATGCCTATCATACATGGTCTTAAGCAAGTCTGAACCCTAGCAGAGATCCCGGACTCCCCACTCCCAAGGTTTGTCGTGCCCCACTAAGGTACAGCCAATCCCAAAGCGATTCATGAAGTTATTGATTACATGAACCACATACAAGGGTTGCACCCCTATAGAAATCCATGGATCCCCACTCTAACAGATCATCGTGTCTCTACTAAGGTACTGGCAGACCAACATGGTATTTATGCCCGTGCTCTAACTCGTCATACGCACCATCATACATGATCATACACACATAATGATATGAAATACTACACCAACATCATGGCCCGTGTATTATGCTCCAACACCCCATACATCCATCATACAACATCCAACATACATAGATATAGTTGTATGCAAATGTGTGAATAGATATACAATTTATTAGATGACATGTTGTAAGAAGACAATGCATATACAACACAACATATGCTCAAACTCTACGGGACCTAACCCCCCACCTATAGAACCAAAGGGGATATAGATCCTTGAAGCCAGCATAAGGCTTTATCCACTACCCGCGTTGTTTTGCATAATTAGTTAGATAAATTTTATTAGATTAGTGAATAACTTTTAAACCAGCATAGAAAAGTCCTAGTGTCCATTCACGGGTCCCAAGGTTAGCCAGGAACTGAACAGTCGGTCTTCTTGAACCCCAACTAGGCTTTTAGGTCAAAACAAGAGGATATAACTGGGTGGTGGTTCCTCTGGTGTCATATCCTGGTTATACACTTAGTCATTTCTTAATTTGACTTAACCAGAGGATGAATTAGATGGTGCATCTTCTGGCAAACCATCCGGTTCATTACTACTGTCATAACAGTGAGGTTCTAGTAGGTTACTCAAAGGCTTAGTCAGGTGGTGTACCATTTGGACAATGCCTTCACTTAATGTTAAGCCTTTTTTGGAGGCTCAGGTCAATCAGAGTTATCAGTTCACTGGAGGGAGTCACCCGGATGGTCATGCCCCCAGTAGGGTAACTCCAATTAGGGTCCTCTAGTTGGGTATTGGTTTGACATACTAAGGCATTTACATTGGGGGAGGACTAGTCTCAGTCACCAGGAGGTCGGGCCAATGCCAAGCCTCTAGTTGATGCCTCCGATTCAAGCCCAGAAACGAGGTACGAACCAGATAAGGTTTCCCTCTTTGGGGAAATTCTTCCCCACTCGGTTTCCTACTCTCTAAGTGGTGGAAACACTCTTCTACCATTGTGTTGAAACCTTGCCCATTCAGTACAGTGTAAGTTGTCATTGTTGGCAATCTTAGTAGAGAGAGTGATATAGAGGAGAGAGAGTGTCTGTAGGACCCATTGACAGACAAGGTGACTGGGTGGGTGCACTAACATCAGTTGATGAGCAAGTCCAGCATGACAAGTCCAGCATGAATAAAGAAGATGAGGAGAGAGAAAGAAGAGAGAGAAAGCAGAGAGAGAGTGGCTGGGGACGAGGTGGGTCCCACCTGGTGTGGCCAGGCCACCATGGCAGCCAGCCATGGCCAGCATGGCTGCCAGCCATGGCCAGCATGGTCAATGCCCGCGACACCAAGCCAGCAGCAAGTAGGCAAGCCAGCACCATGCCGCGCGCAACACAGCAGGCCAGCAAGACCCGCAAGTGCCGCACACAACACAGTAGGCCAGCAAGACCCGCAAGTGCCGCGCACAACATAGCAGGCCAGCAAGACCCACAAGTGCCGCGCACAACATAGCAGGCCAGCAAAACCCACGTACGCATCAACTGTTCGATGAAATGCCGCAAAGAAAGGTCTCCCTCAAGACCCTACTGGAATGGTTTCCTCTGTAGGTGATACTCACCGGTTAAAGAATCCATTTTTGAGATTTTGGAGGGCTTTTTCGTCTATTTAAAAAGGTGTGGATCCTAAATCTATGGCCAAGGAAGTGCCATGACACTCTGATTCGAATTCGGCGTCTCACAAAAAGGCAGGATTCGGTGCTTCTCTCTGATCGCGTCAAGGTGCTTGTGCGGATAATCTTACTGGCGGAAGGCAACTAAAAATCATAATCCGCACCGCATGGAACTGAATCCAAGATTCAGTGTAGCGCGCGTATTGTGCATCGGCATCATGGATTCCTATCTGATGGCTATCAATTGCGTCGAGTTCCGCTGATGGGATTTCAATGACCGTAAGGCCCATATGAAATCCAGTATTTATCTGACCGATCCAATGGTCTAAACTTGAAGATTCCGTCTGCACCAATAGAAGCTCGACAGCAACGTACGGTGGGTCAGCGGCGGCCGCGCTATGATGCTTCGCGGCGCATAGAATCAGCCCAGCAGATTCCCTTTTAAATATTCTAGTTGCCTGATCTTGTTCAGGGCATATCTTAGCTGTACGATCTCTGTTTTGAGCCTGTAATATATCAAACTGAAGGTTTTTTGAAGATTAATCTTTAAGAAGGAGTTGCAGCTCGAGCAGAAGAAGGAAAATGGCGATCTTGCGGCAAACTCCTCATTGAAGTTTTTAGGAGCTATACTGTAACTCCTATTCTTTGTGTGAGGCCATTAAAGCTTCATTGAAGCTTAGGGTGAGTGCTTGGACAAAGTATTGAGAGTCCAATAAAGCCATGGTGGTGAAGAATGACCTGCGTAGCCAGTAAAGAGGTCGAGAAGCTAGCACAGAGAGCCTTACATCAGCTGTGAGCAAGACCAGAAGGTAATCACGCACACAAACTCTATTTACTTGTATCAATGTCATACAGGAAGGGTTTGTAATCACTATTTGATGAATATTGTGTAACCTGTCAAGTTGGGGGCTTGACTGGAGTGGGGGTTGTTTCCTAGGACACAGTTGTAGCTGTAAATGCGGTTGATGTTGTAGCATCAGGGTTGTAGGTGCAACCATAGCATTAAAGTAGTATATTGGGTATAATATGAAACCCTGGTTAGTGTATTACCCCGTGGACTAGCCATCATAGTGTGTGATTGGTGAACCATGTTACATCCTGTGTCATGAATGTGTTTGATTTTGTTTATGAGTAAGGAATAAAAGTCTTTGTGTTGCAGGTCTGGGTGTACTCACTTGGCAGGCCAAGCCCCTAGTATGGATACCTATGGGTGTGTGGTTGGTGTGTGTACAAAATGTATTTGACATATTGACAGATAGGAAAACCCAGTTGACAGCTCAAGACAGCACATAGTGAACAACAGCTCTTGGCAGCAATTTCTGAAGCAGTAGGCCAAATCATAATAGTGGAAAGATTTTTGAGGGCACTGATTCACCGCCCCCCCTCTCAGTGACTACCTGAGATCAACAATTGGTATTAGAGTGAGGTTCCCAAAGTAAGAAGTCTAACAGCTTCAGGTACAGATAGTGCATTGAGGCAGAGATATGGCTACAATGAAGAACATCGTGGGCACAGTAGGATTTCCATGTTTGATGGCTCCAACTACAGTGTAAGGAAAGTCAGGATGGAGGCATACCTGATTGCACAAGGATATGGGGTATGGCTAGCTGTGAAGAATGGGTACAAGCACACAACTGAAGATATCAGTGATGCAGTTGAAATGAAGAAGAGAGAAAATAAAGCTAAGGCAGTCACAACTCTTCTAGCTGCACTAGCAAGCAATGAGCTTACTAGAGTCATCAGCTGTCCAACATCAAAGGAGATATGGGACAAGTTGCAGATCGTACATGAAGGTGACAGTAAAATTAAGGAGGCTAAATTGCAAATACTGAGATCTCAATTTGAAAGCTTGAGAATGAGTGAAGGTGAGACAATTGAGTTTTACCTTAACAGAGTAAACAAGGTCGTCATTGCAATCAAAGCATTGGGTGAAGAACTGAAGGAGATTCATGTGGTCAAGAAGGTGTTGAGGACACTTCCAAAACTATACAATGCCAAGATGTCTGCCCTTGAAGAAATTGCTATTTTGGATACATTAACCATAGATGGACTACATGGTATCTTGATTACCTATGAGATGAGAATGATTGAGCCAGTGCCAGCTGAGAAGGAAGGCACTTTTGAGGCCTCTAAAAAATTAAAAATGAAAGAGCTAGTGAAAAACTCAAAAGCTGATGCAGAGGATGACACAGATGATTTAGATGATGAGCTTATAGCCTATCTGGCTAACAGACTCAAGAAGAGATCTAAGAAGTTCAAAAACAAGTCTTCAATGAGATGCTTCAACTGTGGTGGCTTAGGATACTTTGCTTCTAAGTGCCAGAAAAAGGGTAGAGTGTATGATTAAGATGAAGAAGAGTCTAAAAAAAGTCAAGAGAAGAAAGGAAAGAAGAAATTCATTCCAAGAAAAAGAAGTTATCTGTCAAAGCATGATAACTTCTCTGATGAGTTTGAAGAAGAAAATGATGATGATATTCTTTTTATGGCAAGACTTGAAGAAACTCCTACAAGGAGTGAAACAACAAAAAGGAGAGGTAATAATTTCAAGAGAAGAATTGAAGATGATGACAATCTAGATCTTGAAGTAGAGTTGCTTTCTGCACTCACAAAGCTCAAGTCAGAAAGAAAGAAAAACAAAAGCTTAAATGATCAACTCAACCAAGCAAATGACATAAATGCTAAGATTATGGAAACACTCAGGAAAGCAAAAACTATTGCTGATGAGCTTGACAATGATCTTACACTAAAAACTTCTAAGTGTAAGAAGCTTGAGGAAGTTGTTGTAAGACTTGAGCCAGAATTGGCCAAGTCTACAAAGAAGAAAAGTTATGCTGAAGCTACTGCAAAAATTTCCCATGTAACAATTCTAGAGTCAAGAGATAATAATGTCAGGCTACAGGAAGTTGAAGAAACCAGCAGTTCTAGAGATGAAGACAAGGAGGAAGACAACATCCTTGATGAGATTCTGAGTTACCAGAGATCCTCTCACATTAAATCTGGACTTGGATACTCTGAGCAGCTATTTGAGAAGATATAGGAAAAAGGGTCTACAGATAATCCCATTGTGTTTGTGAAAGAAAAGCAGAAGGAATCATTGGCAGTGAGAGCTACAAAAAGCAAGAATGATGAAGAGGGTTTCAAGATAGTCAGGCAAGGCAGACAGAGAAAACAATGTCAGTTTCAAAGGAATAATCAGGTTCAGAGAAACAGGTTCAGAGGATATTGCTATGGCTGCAATGCCTATGGGCATAGAGTGGTAGAGTATAGAAGAGAAGAGAGACCTCCAGTGTTTATTGACAGAAATAGATTTGCTTCTCTTGCTGATGAGAGAGTAATGTGCTATAGATGTGAGAGACTTGGGCATATTGCCAGAAATTGCAAAACAATGTTTTCATATCAAAGGCAAGCTGAGAAGAAGGGAAGAAAAGATCCTCCAAGAAAACCAGTACAGAGAGAAGAAAGAAATGAAAAGGAAAGAAATACAAGAGAGCCTATTATAGTAAAAGATAAGGCTATATTGGTGGAAAAACCACAGAAGAAAAGAAACAAGTCTTTGATGGTGCAAGCAGCACTTAAAGCAAACAAAAGTAAGCAATCTCCATGGATTCTTGATAGTGGATGCTCTACATGTAAGACCCGTATCAAAATAACCCGGTCTACCACCTTGAACCAGGTCTACCCATCATGGATGAGCCAAATGAACCAAGTGCGTGAAGGAGATCATGATCCCAGGTATTAAATTGACCCAAAAATACTTAAATTAAGGGGAGGGTCACATACCCAGCAAGGGAGGGTCGGACCCCCCCAATACAGAAGTCAGACCCCCAGTTTTACATGGGGGGGTCGTACACTTTAGGAACCAGGGGTCGACGGGATCTCTGACCCCCCTATCGACTCCCGGTACTCGAGAAATCTAAAAATTAGGAAAGCTTCCTAATTTCGATGGGATTCCTTCCAAATCTCAATGGGACTTATTTTAGGAGTTTCTACTCTATAAATGGGACGTCCCTAAGCCTCCTTTACTCCTTTTACAATCCTAATTGAATTGAGAGAAAGAGATGAGAAGGAAGAGAAGGAAAAGAGAAGGAAAGAAGAGAAGAAGGCCAAGGTAGAAGAGTTGAAATGAAGGAGTATTCATCTCAGGTATGGATAATAATTTCATGAATTGCTAAAGACCTTAAGATAGATAATGCAGAGAGTATGATCTCGGAGAAACCCAAACCATCAACCTATGGTTAGGATTCCATGGAAAACCATGGGAAAAAATCATGAAAGCCATATAGCTGATAGAATCATGGTTCTAGACCATAGAACATGTGTAGAATGGATTATAGGAACAAGCCATAGGACCCCAAACACGAAGAATGGATTGAAGAAAGAAAATCGACCAAAACCCACAGGGGGTCGCATGGGGGGGTCGATGGCCAATCAACCCTACCAGACCCTGAGCATCGACCCCCAGTGTTCGGGAAGTCCAGAATAGGGGTGGTCGCAACCAGGGTCGATCATTACTCTGACCCTACCTCTGACCCCCACTTAACAGAATGGTTTTTAAATTCAGAATTAATTCTAATTAAATTCTATCGACTTTGTTAGGTCTTCTAGCAATATAATAACAATATAAAGGTGATCTTAAAGCTTGTAAGAGGATCTATTAGCAAGCTAAGGTGAGGAAACAGAACTCTAAACTAATTGGTTAATAACAAACTATTTTCACTTTTCTTGAGTCCAATGCCATGCTTGATCCTATGCGAATATGTTTGTAATGTGCATCCAACATGTCATCCAATATTTCTATTATTTATTCATGCATATTTACTTTATTGTTTATAACATGATGATGATGATGATGATAGGAATAGGCATGTGAATGTATGTGTGTGGTTGGTGTACTTGATGAGAGCGAGTATCAGGGGAGGTATGATGGGAATGTCAATAAACGTTAACCTTTGGTGGGTATCAGCACTTTAGCTCTATCTCTAACTCAAGTCTTGTGCATTAGCATCGTCGTATCATCATTACTTTAGCAGAACTATTACGTCGTAGAGTATCAGGGGAGGTGGTCTCGGTCCTTGTAGTCTTTGACTCTACCGGGGGGCCTTAGCTCTATCTCTATGGATGTTCTGAGGGATTCTGGGGTGAGGCCTTGGATACACTGTTTGGCATTAGAATTGGTTAGTTGTGAGCCCAGTTTACAAGCCCTCGCCAGCAGGGGCTTATGTGTTGGTATGACACTGTACAACAATAAACGTTAACCTTTGCTGTACAATGTTATGGTAGGGTGGATGGGGACAACAATAAATATTAACCTTTGGGCGGACTTCCACACCCTGTGTATAGAGGCGGGGTCAATAAATGTTAACCATTGACCACCCAACCTTTCTATTTCGCATTGCAAACTTTAAACCAGACAAAAGATATGAATTGATTGCATGCATATGTATTGTTGCATTGTTTTATTTGCTCACTAAGCCATGATGTGTGCTCACCCCCTCAACGTCGATTATTTTTAGTGATGATGCAGGTACTACCGTCGAAGATTATGTCAATGCTCCAGTGTATGGGCACGTGGCGGTGATGGAAGTTGAAGATGAAGTGGATACACATGACACCTCTTGCGAGTGCAACTCATGTGTATTCGATTAGATTTTTAGTATTCTTTATTTTGATTTATTAAAGACATGTATTTGATACTTATTTATGTCCTAGTTGATACAGAATAATTTGCTATTTAAATATTAATGTCACAGTAGATTCTCAGTTAATTTTATTATAAGACTTCTGCTATTGTGTATTTACTCTGATTATGAATGTGGATATATGAAGTTTAGATCAGTCGGATACCGTCTATACGAGATCCTGATTGAGCCGTTGGTTTGCTAGAGGTTTATCACACCATTCTGAATAGTGCAAAATTGGGGTGTGACAACCTGGTATCAGAGCATCTCAGGCCGTGTCCGCTAAACTGGCATACATTCACGATGAATTATGAACTAAGATAGGATAAAAGTAAAAACTATAATATTAACACACTATAAGCACAAGTGATGTTTGAGACCAAATTTGAAAAGAAAATAATGCATCTATTAAAGGAAGAATAATTTTAAATACAATGAGAGATAAACAAACATGTACAAATAGCTAAAATAGAGTACAGTCCACAACCCGGACAATTACTCTATAGTACAAAGAAAGAAAATAAGTACAATCATGAAGCTGGAGGTGAAGGAGGGGGCGGTGCCTCATGATCTCTGTCATAATCCTCAGCGTAGACTCTAGTCAACCAGGCTATCTGAGTCTGGGACGTCTGAAGACTAGCTGTAAGATCAGCTACCCGCTGATCAGTCTGGCGCTGAGCCTCTATGAGCTCTCCCATCCTCATGTCTGATGTACGCTGGGCATCTAGTAGCTCATCCACTCTCATCCGCTGAGTGTCTAGCAACTCCCCCATCCTCAGATCAGATCTACGCTGAGCCTCTTTGATCTCATGCAATATCTCCATCATATTAGGAGGTGGGTGAGATGGACCAGCCGCATATGAAGTACTAGCTCCAGCCGCATGTGTAGGTGAAGGAGGTGGTATAGAGTCTACATCCATGTACATACGATCATCATCACCAGCAGGCTCTGTATGAACTCTAGTGGCGGCGACAGCTGCCTCAGCGTTAGCTATCTCTACGCGAGTGCGAGGGCGTACCATCGCGTTCCTCTCCTCATTACTGACCAGAGCATCTTGCATGCCCATCTTGCAAATAGCCTCCCAATTTAGAGGCGATGAGAAGGACTTCTCCTGAATCTTCTCATCCACTAAATCAACCCCTAAGCGGGTATGCAAGATAGTGATCATACATCCGTAAGGGAGGATACCAGTGTGATTGGGCAACGTAGCAGTGATCATGGTACGCATGATGATGTACGGAAGGCAGACGAGATGCCTAGTGCAAATATTGTATAGAAGATACTGGGTCAGCTGGGAAACCCTCTCGTAATAACCACTCTGCGGGATCAGGTTATGCTGAATGATCTTGCAATATACCCATGGAGCTGGACGCATATAACATGCCCTCATCTGCCAGCGATCAGGACAAAGGAGCTGGTTATCGATCTCGGCCCTCATCTGTAGAGAGAAGAACTGGGGCTCTCCAGGAGCACAGAAAACCATGGGGCCATCATAGGAGATGCCCAGTAGGTCGGCTAGTTGCCGATAGTTAAACGAGATGTTCACCCCTTTGACGTAACTCGTGATGCGCAACTCGTGACCTCTCTCAACATCATTGTAATCCCCCACCACCTGGAAGTTACAATAGAACTGGCGTACCAAGTCGGGGCAGGTGCACGCGTTGTAAGTAATGACAGGGGGCCATCCCATATCACCAAATGCTCTCTCCACATTGAACAGGGCTAACTCAGCCAAGTTCACCTTACGACCTCCCTCTACTTTCTTGCGAGCGTAGTGGGCATACTGTGCCTCAGCTTCGTTCGAACGGAAACGAAGAGGATCACAAACTCTGGGCACTTTGGTACGAGCCATAATATCTGCAAATAAGAAAGAGAAACCAATAATGGGTTAGTAGAGAGTAAAACCAAAAATTGGGACATTATAACGACGTAAGTTGGCCAAAAGCCTCACTTGTCACCCATACACGTGGGCAGGAGGACTTACGTAGGTTCTAACAGATCCTACAACACTCACACAGTAGGAAATTCTAACTAATGAAATCCAATTTGAAGAAATTATGAGAAATCGAAAATTTCGACAAATTATGGCAAAAAGAGCAAAATCCAAGTTTCTCGATAACCAACCGATGAAACTCAAAAAATTTTGAGGGCTTTCGTTCCTCGAGTCACCAATAACAAAAGCCCCCAATAAAAATCAAATTTTTACGGTTGGAAAAAGTTTAATTTGAAATATACAAAATAAACGGGCAAAAACCTAGAAATGAAAACCTAAAAATAGGTAAAAATGAGAAGACATACCTGTAGGAATGATGTGGATGTCAAAACACGGAATCGAAATGACCAATATAGCGGAGTGACACTGTAGCAACTCAGAGGCGGGAGACGAGTCGAAACGGGGAAGGAATAATGGGAAATGGACCCAGAATCGGACCTTAAAAATCTGATTTTTGGTTCGGGGGTTGGAGAATTCGACCAGGATAATCGACCCCCACATCGACCCCCATATCGACCCCCAGCTCTCGGGAACCTGACAGAAAACTAGGGGTCGCACCTGGGGGTCGGACATCCATCGACCCCCGTATCGACCTCCAGCTCTCGGGAATCTAACAGGAAACCAGGGGTCGCACCTGGGGGTCGGACATCCATTGACCCCCGCATCGACCCCCGGCTCTCGGGAAGAATAAGTACATTCCCAGGGTCGGATACTGAGGGTCGGACATACCATCAACCCCACCATCGACCCTGCATAGAAAAGATAGTATTTTTCACAGAATGATCTGAAAATTTTGAAAATAACATCGGTTAGCATGCCTACATGAAGTATAAATGATTGTCTCACGTATTTTAATGATTTTCAGGCATCACCATTATCAGAGGAAGATATGGCTGGACGTAGAGTAACCAGGCAAAGCCAAAACGCAATTCCACCACCACCACCTGTGGATGAAACTAGTCAGGAAAATATATATGCACAGGGAAATTCACAGGTTGCACCACCAATAAATCCGGTTCAGGCAAATCCTACAAACTTGCCACTTCCACCACTGGAGCTAGCAACCGTGGTTATGAACTTATCACAACAGCTGCAACAAATGCAATATGCACAGGCTCAAATGCAAGCAGCAATGGGGATTATGTTCCAGGCAGCCCATGCTACACCAATGCTGACTGGACAAACCAGTGCAGCACCGGTGGGTAACCACCCAGCACCTCCAACGCCTCAACCACCAGC
>CM053276.1:39280688-39314209 GCA_028583415.1 Protea cynaroides | reverse complement strand
GAATAATTTGCTATTTAAATATTAATATCACAGTAGATTCTCAGTTCATTTTACAATAATACTTCCGCTATTGTGTATTTAATCTGATTATGAATGTGGATATATGAAGTTTAGATCAGCCGGATACCGTCTGTATGAGATCATGGTTGAGCCGTTGGTTTGCTAGCAGTTCACCATACTATTTTGAATAGTGCAGAATTGGGGTGTGACACTACACACATGACTGGCAACAAAGAAAAATTCACAAGTTTCAATGCTACAGAAGGAGGAACAGTGAAATTTGGAAATAATGAAGGTGCCAGAGTTGAAGGAAGAGGTTCAGTGAACATAAAAAATGGGCGGATAAAGTCTCACAATGTCTTGTATGTAAATGGGTTGAAATATAATCTACTCAGTGTGAGTCAGATATGTGATCAAGGACATGAGATCATGTTCAACAATGAAGGTTTTGTTGTCCACAGGGTTGGAATAGAAAGGCAGTGGCCACTAGTGCAAGAACAGTTGGAAATCTTTATGTGTTGACTGATGCCATCAACAAGTGCAGGATAACTCAATAAGATGAAAATTGGATGTGGCATAGAAGAATGGGACATATTTATTTCAAAAAGTTGACTAAAATTAGCAAGGAGCAAGCAGTGAGAGATCTTCCCAAGATGATGACTCCTGAGAACCATGTATGTGGTCCATGTCATAAGGGTAAGCAAGCAAGAGCTACTTATAAATCAAAGGAGTACCATTCTAGTAAACCTCTTGACTTGATACACACAGACTTGTGTGGACCTATGAGAACTCAGGCCATAGGAGGTGAGAGATACTTCATCCTATTCATAGATGAGTATTCTAGAATGACCTGGGTGATGTTTCTGAAAGACAAAATTGAAGCTCTTGACAAGTTCAAAGCATTCAAAAAGAGAGTGGAAAATGAGACAGGAAACACAATTAAGTGCTTAAGGTCTGATTAAGGCAAAGAATTTACATGGAATGAATTCTCAAACTTTTGCAGTGAAAGTGGAATTAGAATTTAACATTCAGCTGCTAGAACACCTTAGCAAAATGGAGTGGTTGAAAGAAAGAACAGAACAGTGCAAGAAATGGCTAGAACTATGATGGCAGAAAATAACACAGCAAAGCATTTCTAGAGAGAAGGCATCTATACTGCAGTGCATATCACCAACAGATGTCTACTGAGACCTCATGAGAACAAGACACCTTATGAATTGTGGTTTGGGAGGAAAGCTACAGTGAAGTATTTCAGGATGTTTGGTTCTAAGTGCTACATCAAGCGAAAGGAAGAGAATCATGGAAAATTTGATGACAGAGCTGATGAAGGCATATTCCTTGGCTATTCTTTTAAAAGTAAAGCATACAGGTGCTACAAGAAAAGACTAAGAAGAATTGTTGAGAGTTCAGATGTGAAAATTGATGAGAATATAGGGAACCATAAGGGGGCTGAACCAAAAGGTTCCATTCTTGAAGAACTTGATGAAGATGACACTCTATCAGTCAACAAAGGGCAGCAAGATGAAGAAGAATCTGAAATGCAAGAGATTCCAACAGAAATGCAGAGAGATGGCAGACCAAAAGACAACAAATGGTTGAAAATTCATCCTAATCATCAAGTGATAGGGGATCTAAATGCAGGAATACAAACCAGAAAAATGAAAGCTGCTGCTTATTCATTATTGTCTGAGGTAGAGCCTAAGACTGTACATGAGGCTAGCAATTATGAATGTTGGTTGAAAGCTATGAATGATGAGCTTGACCAAATTGAGAAGAACAACACTTGGGAGCTAGTCCCTAGACCAGCAAACAAAAATTTAATAGGCACAAAGTGGGCTTTCAGGAACAAATTAAATGAAGAATGCCAAGTTGTGAGAAACAAGGCCAGACTTGTATGAAAAGGTTATGCTCAAGTTGAAGGAATTGATTTTGATGAGACTTTTGCACCTGTGGCAAGGCTGGAGTCTATCAGAATGTTCTTAGCATTAGTTGTGCCCAAAGGATTCAAGGTGTATCAGATGGATGTAAAATCCAAATTTCTGAATGGCAATCTAGAAGAGGAAGTGTACACTGAGCAACCTGAAGGGTTCCAACTCAGTAATAACGAAGATATGGTTTGCAAGTTGAAGAAGGCTCTATATGGATTAAAGCAAGCTCTAAGAGCTTGGTATGAATGACTTGACACATATCTACATAAATTGGGTTTGCGAAGAGGAGTTATGGACAACAACCTATATGTCATGATAGAAGACAGCAGTCAACTAGTAGTTGTGGTCTATGTAGATGACATCATCTTTGGGGGACACTGTGAGAAGCTCTGCAAGCAGTTTGCTGAGAAGATGAGGACAGAGTTTGAGATGTCTATGCTTGGAGAGATGTCCTATTTTCTGGGGCTGTAAATTCATCAAAAGGAAAATGGCATTTTCATCTCTCAAATGAAGTATATCAAAGAGATGTTGAAGAAATTTGTGATGGAGGACTATAAACCAGTGGGGATACCAATGATAGTAAATATCAAGCTGAGCTCAGAAGATGATTCACCAACAGTTGATCAGACACTGTATAGGTCAATGATTGGTAGTTTATTGTACTTGACAGCTTCAAGGCCTGATGTTCTGCAAGCAGTGTGCCTGGTGGGAAGATTTCAAGCTTGTCCAAAGGAGTCTCACTTAATGGCAGTGAAGAAAATATTCAGATACTTGAAAGGCACAACAGATTATGGACTGTGGTATCCCAAGATTGGAAGGTTCACATTGTAAGACCCGTGTCAATCTAATCCAGTCTTACCACCTTGAACCAGGTTTACCCGTCATGGTCGAGTCAAATGGACCAAGGGCGTGAAGGAGATCGAGATCCCAGGTATCAAATCGACCCAAAAACACTTAAATTAGGGGAAGGGTTGCATACCCAGCTAAGCAGGGTCGGACCTCCCAAAATAGAAAGTCAGACCCTCGGTTTTGGAGGGAGGGTCGGACAGCTTAAGACCCTAGGGTCGACGGGATCATCGACCCTCGGTTTCTGTCAAATATAGAAATTAGGAAATTTCTATATTTTTCTATTGGGATTCTTTCCTAATCTCAAAGGGACTTATTTAGGATATTCCTACTCTATTTAAAGGACGTTCCTAAGCCACTTTCACTCCTTTCACAACCCTAATCGAATTGAGAGAAAGAGAGGAGAAGGAAAAGAGGAAGAAGAAAGGGAAGGAAGAGAACTTAGCACAAAGGAGAAGAATTTCTGAGAAAAAGTTATCTTCTCAGGTATGGATACTAATTCCATGAATTTCTACAGACCTTAGGTTAGTAATTGTTGAGAGTGTGATCTCGGAGAAACCCAAACCATCAACCTATGGTTAGGTTTCCATGGAAAACCATAAAAGAATGCGTGAAAGCTATCTAGGTGGGTTATACATGGTTTCAGACCATGGAATGAATGTAGAATGGAATGTAGGAGCAAGCCATAGGATCCCAAACACGAGGAATGGATTAAAAGAGGGAATTGGACCAAAGTGCACCAAGGGTCGCACCGAGGGTCGATGACCATCCGACCCTAGGTGTTCCTGACCATCGACCCTCAGCATTCGGGAAGTCCAGAAAGAGGGAAGGGTCGATAGACCCATCGACCCTAGCATCGACCCTACCTCTGACCCTCAGTTAACAGAGTAGTTTTAAATCTGGAATTAATTCTAATTGAATTCTATCGACTTTGTTAGGTCTTCTAGCAATATAATAACATTGTAAAGGTGATTTTAAAGCTTGGAAAAGTATCTTATAGCAAGCTAAGGTGAGCAACCTTAACCCCAAACTAAATTGGTTAATAATAAACTGTTTTCTATTTCTTGAGTCCTATGCTATGTTTGATTCTATGCGAATATGTTTGTAATGTGCATACAGCATGCCATCCAATATTTCTATTACTTGTTCATGCATATTTACTTTATTGTTTATAACATGATGATGATGATGATGATAGGAATAGGCATTTGCTTGTATGTGTGTGGTTGATGTGCTTGATGCGAGCGAGTATCAGGGGAGGTGTGATGAGAACGTCAATAAACGTTAACATTTGGCGGGTCTCAGCACTTTAGCTCTATCTCTAACTCAAGTCTTGTGCATTAGCATTGTCGTATCGCCATTACTTTAGTAGAATTATTATGTAGTAGAGTATCAGGGGAGGTGGTCTCGGTCCTTGTAGTCTCTGACTCTATCGGGGGGCCTTAGCTCTATCTCTATGGACATTCTGAGGGATGCTGGGGTGAGGCCTTGGATACACTGTTTGGCATTAGGATTGGTTAGTTGCGAGCCCAGTTTGCAGCCCTCGCCAACAGGGGCTTACGTGTTGGTATGGCACTATATAGCAATAAACGTAACCTTTGTTATATAATGTTCATGGTTCGGTGCATGTGAGTTGACGATAAACGTGATCTTCAGGTAACGTCACACACTCGTGTATAGAGGCGGAGTCAATAAACGCAACCTTTGGCCACCTAAACCTTTCTATTGCATACTGCAAACTTATAAACCGGACCAAAGATATAAATTGACTTTTTGCATGCATATGTATTGTTGCATTGTTTTGGCTATTCACTGAGCCGTGATGTGTGCTCACCCCTCGACGTTGAATATTTTTAGTTGATGATGCAGGTTATACCGTTGAAGACTATATGAATGCGTCTGCGTACGGGAACGTGGCAGCAATGGAAGTTGAAGCTGAAGTGGATACACACGACTCCTCTTGCGAGTGCAATTCGTGTGTATTTGATTAGATATTTTATAGGTTTCTTTATTTGGATTTATTAAAGATTTGTACTGATATTTATTTATGTCTCGGTTGATACAGAATAAATTGTTATTTAAATTTTAATGACACATAGGTTCTCAGTTCATTTATTTACAAGATTTCCGCTATTGTGTATTTACTCTGATTATGATTACGGATGCGTGTAAGTTTGGATAATGCGGGGATAGCATATTTGAGATCCTGGTTGAACCGTTGGTTTATTAGCGGTTCATCACACCATTCTGAGATGTGCGGAATTGGGGTGAGATAACTTGGTATCAGAGCATCTCAGGCCTTGCCCGCCGAACTGACACACATTCAAGACCATTGTGAAATGAGATAGGATAAATTAAAAGCTTTAATACAAACACATTGTGAGCACAAGTGATGATTGAGACCAAATTTAAAAAGAGAATAATGCATCTATTAAAGGGTAAACATGTTACATACAATGAGTAAGAGAAACAAAACGTATATACATAACTAAAGCAGAGTACAGTCCACAACCCGGACAGTTACTCTGGAGTACAAGGAAAAATAAAAGTACACTCAGGAAGCTGGAGGCGAAGGAGGAGGCGGTGCCTCACGGTCTCTGTCGTAGTCCTCAGCATAGACCCTAGTCAACCAGGCTATCTGAGTCTGGGTCGTCTGTAGACTAGCTGTGAGATCGGCTATCCTATGATCAGTCGCACGCTGCACCTCTAAGAGCTCTCCCATCCGCGCGTCTGATGCGTGCTGAGCAGCCAACAGCTCATCTATCCTCAGATCAGATCTGCGCTGAGCATCCTTGACCTTTTGCAGCATCTCAATCATGGTTGAAGGTGGAAGTGAAGGATCAGCCGAGTGGGAAGGACCAGCCTCAGGTGCAGGAGCCGCCGCAGAAGAAGTACCAACTCTAGCCGCATGTGTAGGTGAAGGTGGTGGTATCGAGTCGACGTCCATATACATACGATCATCATCGTCGACCGGATCCACACGAGCTCTAGCAGCAGCAGCAGTAGCCTCAGCATCAGCCATCTCGACCCGAGTGTGAGGGCGCACCATCGCGTTCCTCTCCTCATCACTAACCTCAGCATCTCACAGCCCCATCTTGTAGATTGCCTCCCAATCTAGAGGCGATGAGAAGGTCTTCTCCTGGATCTTCGCATCTACGAAATCCACCCCCAGACGGGTCAGTAGCACTGTAATCATGCGTCCATAGGGTAGATTACCCCTATGACCGGACAATGTAGCACTAATCATCGTCCGCATGATGATGTAAGGAAGGCAGACCGGCTGGCGAGTGCAGATACTGTATATCAAAAACTGTGTCAGCTGAGAGACCCTCTCATAGTGCCCACTCTGCGGGATCAGATTATGCTGGATAATCTTACAGAAGACCCGTGGAGCTGGACGCCGATAACAAGCTCTCATCTGTCAGCGATCAGGGCGTAACAACTGGTTGTCGATCTCTGCCCTCATCTCCATCTCAACAAACTGTGGCTCTCCCGGCGCACAGTACACCATGGGGCCATCATAGGGAATGCCCAACAGATCGGCCAGCTGCCGATAATCAAAGGAAATGTGCACCCCCTTGACGTAACTGGTGATGCGCAACTCTTGACCATGCTCAACGTCATTGTAATTCCCCACCACCTGGAGATTACAATAGAACTGGCGCACCAAATCTGAACATGTGCACGCGTCGTATGTGATGACAGGGAGCCACTCCATATCACCAAATGCTCCCTCTACATTGAACAAGGTTAGCTTAGCCAAGTTCACCATACGACCCCCCTCCATTTTCTTACGGGCATAGTCAGTATACTGTGCCTCAGCTTCATTCGAACGGAAGCGAAGTGGATCACGCACTCTGGGTACCTTGGTACGAGCCATAGTATCTGCAAAAAAAAAAAAAAAAAAAAAAAAGAGAGAAAGGAAAACAAGGAGTTAATAGGATAAAAATCCAAAATTTGATGTAATAACGACGTAAGTTGACCATAAAGCCCCATTTCTCACATTTCAAGTGGGCATAAGGACTTACATAGGTTTAAACATATCCTACAACCCACATGCAGTAGGAAATTTTAACTGACGATGTCCAATTTGAAGATTCAAGAAAAATCGAAAATGTCGATAAATTAGGGCAAAAAGAGAAAATTTCAAGTTTCTCGATAACCAACCGATGAAACTCAAAAATTTTTGATGGCTTTCATTCCTCGAGACACCAATAATAAAAGCCCCCAATAAAAATCGAATTTTTACGGTTGGAAAAAGTTTAATTTGGAAAATACAAGTTAAATGTGCAAAAACCTAGAAAAGAAAACCTAAAAATAGGTAAAGATGAGTGGATATACCTGTATGGATGACGTGGACGTCGAAACTCGGACAAAAATCGACCAACAACAGTGGAGTAGCACTGTAGCAACTCAGAGTGGAGAGGCGAGTCGAAACGGGAGGGAAATAAGAAGAAATGACCCAAAATTGGATCTTAAAAATCTGATTTTTAGTCCGAGGGTCGGACAATTCGACTAGCACAATCGACCCTCGAATCGACCCTCCCATCGACCCTCGGCTCTCGGGAACCTGACAGAAAACTAAGGGTCGGAACTGAGGGTCGGACACCCATCGACCCTCGCATCGACCCTCAGCTCTCGGGAAGAACAGGTCATTCCCAGGGTCGGATACCAAGGGTCGGACATACCAGCGACCCTCACCATCGACCCTGCATAGAAAAGACAGCATTTTTTTTATAAAATGAGCTAGAATTGGAATCAATTATTGGTTAGCGTGCCTACATGAAATATAAATGACTTCTAACCTATTTGATGATTTTCAGGCACCACCAATCACCGAAAAGAAATATGTCTGGACGTAGAGTGACCCGACAGACCCGAAATACAGTCCCACCACCACCACCAGTGGAGGAGAATAGTCAAGAGAATAACTACGCACCGAGAAATCCAGAACCGGCAAACCCTATAAATTTGCCACCTCCACCACCAGAGCTACCAACAGTGGTGATGAATCTGGCATAGCAGCTGCAGCAGATGCAACACGCACAGGCTCAGATGCAGGTTGCCATGGGAATTATGTTCCAAGCCACTCAGGCTGCACCCATGCACACCGGACAAGCTAGTGCAGCACCAGTAGGTAACCACCCAGCCCCTCAGACACCTCAACAACCGGCTGCAGCGATTCCAGTGCAGGTACCGGAAGCAGCTCAAGGGAATTACCAGTATCCACCCTATATGTTTGGGGCAAACCCCCAAAATCAGCTGGATCACTCCCGGTTAGTGGAGAGATTTTTGAAGATGAAACCCAGAGAATTCAACGGCAAGCCGTCTGATCCATTGTGGCCAGCACATTGGATAGACGAGATGGAGAGAAACTTCCTCATGATGACTATTACAGAGGAAGAGAAAGTACTATGTGCCACCTTCATGCTCAAGGGCGACGCACATCATTGGTGGAAATCCACGAAGAGATATTTACTGACCAAGCACGCCCTACTGACATGGGCTATATATAAAGAAGCATTCTTCGAGAAATATTTTCCACGAAGCTTCAGAGATTCGATGGAGAAGGAGTTCCTGAGTCTTTATCAGGGACAGATGTCAGTGGATGCGTACCAACAACGTTATGAAGAGCTGTTTTTCTTCGCACCACTGAGTATGCAAGAAGAAGAAACCAAAACCCGTAGGTTTGTCATGGGACTAAGAGGAAGCATCAGAGAAAATGTTCTGGGCTTAGAGAAGAAAATTTACAACGAAGCTGTCCAGATTGCTCGAGTGATTGAATCGAGCCAGAAGGAGAGTTATTTTACTCAGAACAAAGGCATCAAAAGGCCAGCCGTAAACTCCTACAACGGAGGCAATAACAGGACGTATAAGCCTTTCCGTCCTCAGAATTTTAATGCTGCAACCAAGACTACCCCAGCAGCTCAACTTCAGCCAAAGCCAAATTCTGAAGCCCCGAAGTGTTTTAACTGCAACCAGTCGGGACATATGGCAAGGGAGTTCCCTAAGCCCAAGAAACAATTCCATCAGGGACGAGTATATGCTGTTACGTCCGAGGATGCGGCCGCATCACCCGATGTAGTCACAGGTATGACTGAAACTTTTAAGGTTGTAATTACATTGAATGAGCATGTAGACTAAGTAAAGATAAATCATAGGTATTGTACCTATAAATGGCGTACCCGCCAGAGTACTCTTCGATTCCAGAGCTACTCATTCCTTTATATCTGTGTCATTTGGAAAGAAGACAAAATTACCCATCAAAACATTAGACTACAAATTAATTGTACGGTCACCGATGGGGTTAGAAGTGGAACTAGAGAAGGGTTATGGACCATGTCCAGTTCTCATTGGAGAGAAGACTTTAGATGCAACCTTGATACAACTTGAGATGGCAGACTTTGATGTCATCTTGGGAATGGACTGGTTAGCTCGGCATTCTGCAAATTTATTATGCGCCGAAAAGAAGCTAACATTCAAAGACAAAGAAGAGGCAGAATTCAGTTTCTTGGGAACCAAACTTCCCCAGAGATGCAAGCTCATACTCTCAGCATTAAAGGAGCAGTCGGGTATCTAGTGTCAGTGGTCGACCTAACCAAGGAAGCACTACGAATGAAAAATATTGATGTCGTGCGGGATTATTCTGACGTATTTTCGGAGGAGCTACCTGGATTACCACCCGACCGTGCCACGGAGTTTGTAATAGACCTGATACCTGGAGCCGCACCCGTATCAAAAGCACCTTACAGGATGGCTCCTTCGGAACTGAAGGTGCAACTACAAGAATTTCTGGACAAGGGTTATATTCAACCCAGTATATCTCCATGGGGTGCACCGCTGTTGTTCGTAAAGAAGACGTTCGATTATGTATCGACTATCGAGAGTTGAATAAACTGACAATCAAGAATCGATATCCACTACCTCGGATCGATGACTTGTTCGATCAGTTACAAGGAGCAAAAGTATTTTCTAAAATCGATCTTCGGGCTATCATCAGTTGAAGATTAAAGAAGGTGATATTCCAAAGACAGCATTTAGGACTAGATATGGACATTATGAATTTTTGGTTATGTCTTTCGGATTAACTAATGCACCGACAACGTTCATGGAACTTATGAACCGAGTTTTCCATGATATGTTGGATACGTCGGTTATAGTATTTATTGATGACATATTGGTATACTCTAAGGACAAGGAAACCCATATCAAGAACCTAAACGCAGCCCTATAGCGTTTAAGGAAAGAGAAGCTATATGCCAAATTTTCAAAGTGCGAGTTTTGGCTAAGTGAAGTCGCATTCCTAGGCCATGTAGTATCCGCTGAAGGAATCAAAGTGGATCCCAGCAAGATTGAGGCTATTGTGAAGTGGGAAGCACCAAAGAGCGTTTCAGAAATCAGAAGTTTTTTGGGTCTAGCTGGTTATTATCGGAGATTTGTAGAAGACTATTCTTGGATTGTCGTACTTCTCACCAGTTTGACTAAGAAAGGTGAAAAGTTTGTATGGACCGATAAATGTGAGAAGAGTTTCCAAACACTGAAGACCAGATTGATATCCGCTTTAATTTTGACTATTCCGGTGCCAGGGCAGACATTTACTCTATACACCGATGCATCGGGACTGGGATTAGGATGTGTGCTTATGCAAGGAGAGCAAGTGATTGCTAATGCTTCAAGACAGTTAAAGGTACATGAGAAAAATTATCCCACTCATGATCTGGAGCTAGCGGCAGTAGTACATGCGATCAAGATATGGAGACATTACCTATACGGGGAGAAATTTCAGATTAAGTCGGACCATAAAAGTCTTACTTATCTATTTAATCAGAAGGAGTTGAATATGAGACAAAGAAGATGGCTGGAACTATTGAAAGACTATGATTGTGATATCCAGTATCATCCGGGAAAAGCGAACGTAGTAGCGGATGCATTAAGCAGAAAAGCAATGATAAAATCTCAAGGAGAAGTTAGCACGACTGCAGCAATGTGTACCAACGGAATGGTATTCAATCACGGCAACGAGCAGTATGTGATAGATACAACGGATGAATCAGCCAACCAAGGGTCTATTCATCGGTTTTCGAATATGTTCGCGGCATTGAAGATTATACCGGATATAGGGGATGAAGTGAAGACAACTATCAAAATAGATCCTTATCTGAGAACAGTACAAGAAGATATTGAGAAAGGTAGGACTAACCCTGAGTTCACCTGGGATGACGAGAAAGTACTAAAATACAAAGGAAGAATATGTGTACCTGAAACAGAAAGTATGGACATTAGACACCGACTGATGAAAGAAGCCCATACCACCATCTATTCGATACATCCTGGAAGTATAAAAATGTATCATGATCTGAAGAAACTATATTGGTGGAGGGGAATGAAAGCAGATGTAGCTAAGTTTGTGTCTCAATGCCTAAATTGTCAGAAAGTAAAGGCTGAACGACAAAGACCCACAGGACTGTTACAGCCATTATCGAAACCAGCATGGAAATGGGACTGCATCACTATGGACTTCATCACGGGACTACCATTGACTCCTCGAGTAGTTGACGCAGTTTGGGTGATTGTGGACCGTCTGACCAAAACAGCTCACTTCATACCTATACGACCTCAGTATACACTGAAAAGGTTAGCGAAGCTGTATGTGGATAATATTGTTCGATTACATGGTGTTCCAGAAAGTATTGTGTCCGATAGAGATCCACGATTTACTTCCAAGTTTTGGAAAGGATTGCAAAAGGCTATGGGTACAACGTTGAAGTTCAGTACTGCATTCCACCTACAGACAGATGGACAGTCAGAACGTACAATTCAGATTCTAGAAGATATGCTACGAGCATGTGTAATTGATTTCAAGGGATCATGGGATGAAAGATTACCATTGATCGAGTTTGCTTATAATAACAGCTATCAGGCTACTATACAGATGTCACCTTATGAAGCACTGTATGGCAGAAGTGTCGAACTCCCTTGTTTTGGAATGAAGTTGGAGAACGTAGTATTGTTGGATCATAATTTGTTGAAGAGACTTGTCGAGTGGTCGACATCATCAAGAAAAGAGTGAGAACAGCTCAGAACCGCCAGGAGCAATATGCGGATACTCGATGAAGAGATCTGGAGTTCGCCGTAGGTGATAAAGTATTTTTGAAAGTATCGTCTACGCGAGGATTGAAGAGGTTCGGATAGAAAGGGAAGCTAAGTCCAAGATATGTCGGGCCGTATGAAATTTTAGCTAAGCGTGGAAAGGTGGCTTATTAGTTAGCACTACCACCATCTATGTCAAGCGTGCATGACGTATTTCACATTTTCTTATTGAAGAAGTATGTCAAGGATCCAACACATGTTTTGACAGTAGATTTGCCGAAATTGACTGATGATTTGACATTTGAAGTAACACCAACAGAAATCACTAGTCGAAAGGTTCAACGTCTACGCAACAGAGATATCTACTATGTTAAGGTCATATGGAAAAGTAGAGACATGGAAGAAATTACATGGGAAGAAGAGAATGCAATGCGAAAGAAATACCCTCACTTATTTGATTCAGAAGGTACGTACAATTTCGAGGATGAAATTTTTATAAGTTGGGGGGAGTTGTAAGATCCGTGTCAATCTAATCCGGTCTTACCACCTTGAACCAGGTTTACCCGTCATGGTCGAGTCAAATGGACCAAGGGCTTGAAGGAGAGCGAGATCCCAGGTATCAAATTGACCCAAGAACACTTAAATTAGGGGAAGGGTAGCATACCCACCTAAGCAGGGTCGGACCTCCCAAAACAGAAAGTCAGACCCTTGGTTTTGGAGGGAGGATCGGACAATCGACCCTCCCATCGACCCTCGGTTTCTGCCGAATATAGAAATTAGGAAATTTCTATATTTTTTTATTGGGATTCTTTCCTAATCTCAAAGGGACTTATTTAGGATGTTCCTACTCTATTTAAAGGACGTTCCTAAGCCACTTTCACTCCTTTCACAACCCTAATCGAATTGAGGGAAAGAGAGGAGAAGGAAAAGAGGAAGAAGAAAGGGAAGGAAGAAAACTTAGCACAAAGGAGAAGAATTTCAGAGAAAAAATTATCTTCTCAGGTATGGATACTAATTCCATGAATTTCTACAGACCTTAGGTTAGTAATTGTTGAGAGTGTGATCTCGGAGAAACCCAAACCATCAACCTATGGTTAGGTTTCCATGGAAAACCATAGAAGAATGCGTGAAAGCTATCTAGGTTGGTTATACATGGTTTCAAACCATGGAATGAATGTAGAATGGAATGTAGGAGCAAGCCATAGGATCCCAAACACGAGGAATGGATTAAAAGAGGGAATTGGACCAAAGTGCACCAAGGGTCGCACCGAGGGTCGATGACCATCCGACCCTAGGTGTTCCTGACCATTGACCCTCAGCATTCGAGAAGTCCAGAAAGAGGGAAGGGTCGATAGACCCATCGACCCTAACATCGACCCTACCTCCGACCCTCATTTAACAGAGTAGTTTTAAATCTGGAATTAATTCTAATTGAATTCTATCGACTTTGTTAGGTCTTCTAGCAATATAATAACATTGTAAAGGTGATTTTAAAGCTTGGAAAAGTATCTTATAGCAAGCTAAGGTGAGGAACCTTAACCCCAAACTAAATTGGTTAATAATAAACTGTTTTCTATTTCTTGAGTCCTATGCTATGTTTGATTCTATGCGAATATGTTTGTAATGTGCATACAGCATGCCATCCAATATTTCTATTACTTGTTCATGCATATTTACTTTATTGTTTATAACATGATGATGATGATGATGATAGGAATAGGCATATGCTTGTATGTGTGTGGTTGATGTGCTTGATGCGAGCGAGTATCAGGGGAGGTGTGATGAGAACTTCAATAAACGTTAATCTTTGGCGGGTCTCAGCACTTTAGCTCTATCTCTAACTCAAGTCTTGTGCATTAGCATCGTCGTATCGCCATTACTTTAGCAGAACTATTATGTCGTAGAGTATCAGGGGAGGTGGTCTCGGTCCTTGTAGTTTCTAACTCTATAGGGGGGCCTTAGCTCTATCTCTATGGACATTCTGAGGGATGCTGGGGTGAGGCCTTGGATGCACTGTTTGGCATTAGGATTTGTTAGTTGCGAGCCCAGTTTGCAGCCCTCGCCAACAGGGGCTTACGTGTTGGTATGGCACTATATAGCAATAAACGTAACCTTTGTTATATAATGTTCATGGTTGGGTGCATGTGAGTTGACGATAAACGTGATCTTTGGATAACGTCACACACTCGTGTATAGAGGCGGAGTCAATAAACGCGACCTTTGGCTACCTAAACCTTTCTATTGCATATTGCAAACTTATAAACCGGACCAAAGATATAAATTGACTTTTTGCATGCATATGTATTGTTGCATTGTTTTGGCTACTCACTGAGCCGTGATGTGTGCTCACCCCTCGACGTCGAATATTTTTAGTTGATGATGCAGGTTATACCTTTGAAGACTATATGAATGCGTCTGCGTACGGGAACGTGGCAGCGATGGAAGTTAAAGCTGAAGTGGATACACACGACTCCTCTTGCGAGTGCAATTCGTGTGTATTTGATTAGATATTTTATAGATTTCTTTATTTGGATTTATTAAAGATTTGTATTGATTTTTATTTATGTCTCGGTTGATACAGAATAAATTGTTATTTAAATTTTAATATCACATAGATTCTCAGTTCATTTATTTACAAGATTTCCGCTATTGTGTATTTACTCTGATTATGATTACGGATGCGTGTAAGTTTGGATAACGCGGGGATAGCCTATTTGAGATCCTGGTTGAACCGTTGGTTTATTAGCGGTTCATCACCCCATTCTAAGATGTGCGGAATTGGGGTGTGACACACATTGACAATATTTTCTGATGCAGACTGGACTGGCAGCATTGATGACAGAAAAAGCACTAGTGGTGGAGCATTCTTTTTGGGGAAGAGTTTAGTAGCATGGCATAGCAAGAAACAGGAGTCCGTCTCCTTATCTACAGCAGAAGCAGAATACATAGCAGCAGCAGCTACATGTACTCAGGTAATCAAGATGAAAAGACAGATGTCAGATTTCAGTGTTATCTGTGAAGAACCAATGGTAATTAAATGTGATAACATGAGTGCAATTAACATCTCCAAGAATCCTGTGCAACATTCAAGAACCAAGAACATTGATATTAGATATCATTATTTGAAGGAGAAAGTTCTTGAAGGGGAAGTGAGATTGGACTTTGTTCCTACAGCAGAGCAGGTGGCAGACATCTTCACCAAGGCACTTCCAAAAAACTCTTTTGAGAAACTCAGAGATCAGCTAGGAGTGGTGACTATTAGCACACTATAGATGGCACATGTGCAGGGGGAGTTGATGCCTACATAGCATCATCTTTTCATCTGTAGGATTGGAAAGATGCGGTGGGCACTCCTACAGGTGAGGCTATGTAAGGGGAGTTCATATGAAGGGGGAGTACCTATGAAGGGGGAGCATTCCTTTTTATATGTCCTTTGGGAGTTGTTGTCAAAGGGGGAGAAAAAGGTTGTGTTACATTGAGAGAGATATCCTGTGTAAGTTGCCAATAATTCTAAAGGGGGATACTGTTGAAACCTTGCCCAGTCAGTACAGTGTAAGTTGTCATTGTTGGCAATCATAGCAGAGAGAGTGATATGGAGGAGAGAGAGTATCTGTAGGACCCACTAACAGACAGAGTGACTGGGTTGGTGCACTAACAGCAGTTGATGAGCAAGTCCAGCATGACAAGTCCAGCATAAAGAAAGAAGATGAGGAGAGAGAAAGAAGAGAGAGAAAGCAGAGAGAGTGGGTAGGGACCAGGTGGGTCCCACCTTGTGTGGCCAGGCCAGCATGGCCCAGGACAGCACGGCAGCCAGCCATGGCTAGCATGGCAGCCAACCATGGCCAGCATGGTCGATGCCCGCGACACCAAGCCAGCAGCAAGCAGGCAAGCCAGCAGCATGCCGCGCGCAACACAGCAGGCCAGCAAGACCCACAAGCCGCGCACAACACAGCAGGCCAGCAAGACCCGCAAGTGCCGCGCACAACACAGCAGGCCAGTAAGACCCGTAAGTGCCTCGCACAACACAGCAGGCCAACAATACCAGCACGTGCATCAACTGTTCGACGAAATGCTGCAAAGAAATGTCTCCCTCAGGATCCTACTGGAATGGTTTCCTCTATAGGTGATACTCACCGGTTATAGAGGCCATTTCTGAGATTGTGGAGGGCTTTTTCATCCATTTAAAAAGGTGTGGATCCTAAATCTATGGCCAAGGAAGTGCCACGACACTCTGATTCGAATCCGGCGTCTCACAAAAAGGCAGGATTTGGTGCTTCCCTCTGATCGCGTCAAAGTGCTTGTGCGAATAATCTGATTGGCGAAAGGCAACTTAAAATCATGATCCGTGCCGCATGGAACTGAATCCAGGATTCAGTGTAGCGCGCGTATTATGCGTCGGCGCCATGGATTCCTATCTAACGGCTATCAATTGCGTCGAGTTTCGCCGATGGGATTTCAATGATCGTAAGGCCCATATGAAATCCCGCATTTATCTAACCGATCCAACGGTCTAAACTTGAAGATTCCGTCTGCACCAATAGAAGCTCGACAGCAACGTATGGTGGGTCAGCAGCGGCCGCGCTATGGTGCTTCGCGGCGCATAGAATCAGCCCAGAAGATTCCCTTTTAAATATTTTGGTTGGCTGATCTTGTCCGGGGCATATCTCAGCCGTCCGATCTCAATTTTGACCCTGTAATATATCAAACTGAAGGTTTTTTGAAGATTAAGCTTTAAGAAGGAGTTGCAGCTTGAGAAGAAGAAGGAAAATGGCGATTTTGGGGCAAACTTCTCATTGAAGCTTCTAAGAGCTATACTGTAACTCCTATTCTCTGTGTGAGGCCATTAAAGCTTCATTGAAGCTTAGGGTGAGTGCTTGGACAAAGTATTGAGAGTCCAATAAAGCCATGGTGGTGAAGAATGACATGCGTGGCCAGTAAAGAGGTCGAGAAGCTAGCACAGAGAGCCTTACATCAGCTGTGAGCAAGACCGGAAGGTAATCACGCACAGAAACTCTATTTACTTGTATCAATGCCATACAGGAAGGGTTTGTAATCACTATTTGATGAATATTGTGTAACCTGTCAAGTTGGGGGCTTGACTGGAGTGGGGTTGTTGCCTAGGACATAGTTGTAGCTGTGAATGCGGTTGATGTTGTAGCATCGGGGTTGTAGGTGCAACCATAGCATTAAAGTAGTATATTGGGTATAATACGAAACCCTGGTTAGGGTATTACCCCGTGGACTAGCCATCACAGTGTGTGATTGGTGAACCACGTTACATCCTGTGTCATGAATGTGTTTGATTCTGTTTATGAGTATGGAATAGAAGTCTGTGTGTTGCAGGTCTGGGTGTACACACTTGGCAGGCCAAGCCCCTGGTATGGATACCTATGGGGTGGTTGGTGTGTGTACGAAATGTGTTTAACATATTGACAGAGAGAAAAACCCAGTTGACAGCTCAAGATAGTACATAGTGAACAACATCTCTTGGCAGCAATTTCTGAAGCAGTAGGCCAAATCATAATAGTGGAAAGATTTTTGAGGGCACTAATTCACCCCCCCCCTCTCAGTGACTACCTGGGATCAACACATTGTTATACATAATGGGACTCATTTGAAACCCCAATGGTATCTCCATACATGGAGGGGATGATAACCTAGAATTCTAGGTTGGATTCTATCTCCATTAATGGAGACCATGAATGGTGAAGCTCTACCATGGTCCTTACATAGTTTCACCTCAAAGATGGAAGGGAACAAGTGAGTGATCATACCTCAAGGTAGAACTAGTGCTTGACCTCCAAGCTTGGAGTTCCAAGTCCACTCTTCAACCTCTCTCACAAGCACTCTCACTCACTCCAAGGGCAGCAAGAGTGAAATAAGGAAGCTTCGGTTTCCTTTTATAGAAACCCATGGAGAGAGAGTGCTCCATTCGGGCACAAACTAGATGTTGACAACCGGGTGATACACCATCCATCAGAGCGTCTAGTTGGGCATTACTTGGTTTCGTGGGCCTAAGTTGATGGGGTTGCCTTCTTGGTCATTTGCATCTTCATCCCCATACTCTACCATCAATAGGTGATCCTAATATTTGACCCAACATCCTTATAAAGGCCTGGATGTCAGGGTGCCAAGTGTTGCCACAATAAGACCCAGCACAGTGGAATACGAATTGGTGAGGATTCAGGGTGTGGGTCTTACAATCCCCCAATTTATAAGGATTTTATCCCTAAAATCAAGGCTTAGTTGTTAGTTTTATTCCCACCTATGGGTTCCTACCATGCATCATAACTTTTCCTAGATCAATGCATATTAGTTATGGCATTCAATAATCAAGGAGGTTTGAGGCTTTCATGACTACCAAAAACTTCCCCGAATCAACGCGAGATCCGTGCTCACATATAAGTATAGCATCCCCAATATTTCTAACAGTCGTGAGCCTCATGCCCCACCGCTCCTTAGGAGAGGCATGTGACAGTTTTTTTTTGGAGCTAGGTGGTGTTACCCTTTTAGCGGTTTGGGTGCATTGTAGCATTAGGTGCTTTTGACATTCGCACCGATAACATTTCCGAGGTCCCACACTGGGTGGCATTAGGGTCTCAGTTATGGCAGATGGAAGTTTCATCAGAAATTTTTCATTTCCAAAATGTGGCACCTTTGGTACTTCTCGTTGTGTTTCTTCTTCTAGGGTTTCTTAATTGGTTTACCCCTCTTCTGAGTTATCGACACTTCACCCTGAGGTACTTGATGAGTTCCTTGGTTGTAGCACTCGGCTACCATTTGTGTAACTAAGTCGCTCTGTTGCTTTTGTGGACTTTGGGTAAGATGTCCCAATTAGTCTGACACTTCTGCTAAGACTGATACGGAGGTAGTGTCATTGCTCTTGGCCCCCACTAACGTGCTTATTGTCCCTTGTTGGAACTCAGAATGTAGTTTGTAGGTCGTTTTAGTGACCTCATCTATAACGGTTGCAATATCCCATGTATCTTGGCATACGTGTGATGAAGTTGGTGTTTGGTTCATCTTGTAGTTTGGACTTTCTGCCTTGCGAATTCTGGTCCTAGAATGGGTGGAACTAGGGAGGCATGTGCGATCCATTACCTAGCACATTCTCGACCCGTTAGTAGGAGTTCATTTGTAAAATATTTTAGGTCAGCAATTTAAATATAATCCATGTGGTTATCAACTCAGACCACAGCATGCATTTTCTAACTCCCATAGTTTGGCACACAATTCATTATATCCAGCATTATGTAATATTCTTCTTATAATTCTTACTCAAATAATTGTGCCCATTTGCATTAAATATTAATCAATGGGACTTCCTACTACTTTGGCTTTCCCATCGCTCTTTCAACACTATACACAAGTACACACAAGGACATCCTAGCCCATGGCACTTGTGAATTATAACTCTTGGTAGTTTCTTATGTACCACTTCCTTCCATTTTTTACATGAGGAAACAGGTACCCTAATAGTTCAAATATGAATGCATTTTTCCCATCAGTTGGGGTTCTCGTCTAATGGATTGTCTAGGGTTTTGAGCCTTCACAATATAGCACTCCGTGAGGTGTTACAGTTGATATGTCTATGTCTTCGGTATAGTCTGTAAGACCCGTGCCCAAACTCTGATACAGTTTGATTATTTTGGGCATGTAGAGGGTCTTACCATCATGAACAGGTCGGTACGACATGGCCAAAGTGGGCAAAACACAATGGAGGAAAGGTAGACTTGATCCTACACCATGAAAAGAAGTTTACACTCCATTTTAGTCATGTGGATGGACATGAACCGTATGTAGAAATGATGTCTGGCTGCACATCAGCAGCACGTAGGCTGGACCCAATTTTTGGTCTTGCGGATGGACATCAGCTGCATGAAAAAAAGATGTGCGGATGTGCATTAGCCGCATGTAGGCAATGGACTGGTTTTTGGTCGGAAAGCCCTGGCCTCGACTGAGACATTAAAACTTATCTATCAACACCTAAATCAAAGGGTTTTGGTCTATGTTTGACCATGCTTGTCTAAGCACCCCATTTTTGTCATCCCTAACTAAGTAGAGTTTTCTTGGTGTGTAAACAACAAAGGAAAAGAGGCAAGTGAATGTTTGGAATTTTAGCTATGACTTCGAAGCAGTTTTCGATAGGCCCCATGGTAAGGTTATGCCTTGCAACCTGCATGGATGCTAGGTCTTGGAATTATCTTTGAAATGAGATCAAAATTGTTCAATTCCAATATCAGACGGAAAAGATAAGGCCATTTTAATCGGATGATACGTACAATGGGGGTTTTTGAAATTATCATAAATATTCCAAGAGCTTTTGTGCAAATTATCGCAAGTTGCATGCATGGATTATCGTCAAAACTTCATTCGTCATATCTTGGCAGTCTTACATCCGAATCAAGTGATTCCAATGCCATTATGTTTCAATTTTAGTCCTCTTCAAAGTGGAGGTGAAAGTCCCAAGCAAGGTCTTCGAAGGGTCCCATATAGAATGACAACCAAAATGACCTATAAAATGAGAGAGAGAAAACTCAGTCAACTCAACTCAATCCAAATCAATTCAGTCTAGCCTGGTCAACCTAGCCTAGTCCAACCTAGACTAGTTTGAACCAACTGGTTAAAGAGAGAATCAAAAAATAGATTGAGGGAGAGATGGGATCAGCTGGATTTTTAGAAAGAAATAAAAAAAAATGAAAAGGAAGACCAACCTGGCCGAGAAAGATAAGGAGATGGAAAGTAAGGGAAAAAAAAAAAGGAAAGAAGAGCTAAAAGGGAAAAAGGAAAGGAAATCCGAGGGGACTTGGACAGAATAGGAAAGAATTGAGTGAGAGAGAGACTCGATGGAGAAACTTGGAAAGAAAGAAAAAGAAAAAAAGGAGCCGAAAAAAAAGAGGTGAGGGCTTTTTGGAAAGAGAAGACTGATTAGAAGAAGAAATAAAATAAGAAAGAAAGAAGGAAAGAGGGAGACCGAACAGAAGAGGGATCGAGAAAGAGATCCATACCAACATAGGAAGAAAGGGAAAGAATCGAGAATAGATTGGAGAGAGTTGGAAGAGAAGGGGCATCTTCTGCTGGACAGATCGGAAAGAGGAGGAACGAAGAAAGAGGGAGAGGAATCGGGATTGAGAGAGACAGAGGCCAGATCTAAAAAAGAGAGAAAGAGAACAAGCAGAAAGAGTGCCACAGAGAGAGAGAGAGTAAGAGAGAGATGAAGATGAAGAAAAAGAAAAAGAGAGAATTAGAGAGAATAATAGAACGGAAGGGAAAGAGAAGAAAAGAGGAAAAAAAGTTGAGGGAAATAAAAGGACCTGCAGAAAGAGAGAACCATGTTGGAAAACCGATCAGGTAAACCCCCTCCCTCGTCTATTTTATTCTTTTCTTTTATTTATTGTTACCTGATCACCCTACTTACTCCTTCATCCATTCCTCCTTGCCACGACACCACCACATGCTGCCATCTCAACTGTGGAAGCACACTTGAAGCCAACAAACCCAACCGACAGCCAAAACCCACTAAGCCCTTCCATTTGTCACCACCGAAGCCCATCCATTTGTCACCACAAACTTTAACCCGTAAGCCTACCTGCTAGCATGATTTTCTTAATATGTTTGATTTACCACATGCCCTACCACCAAGCCACCAATACAACTGAAAAAACCCACCATGACATCCAGCATTCATGTCCACCTAGCAAACCCGATATCTCCACTCGCTTAAACCGGTCCTCACCAACCAGATTTACCATCATCCTTTACCCAACACATAGCCTGATTCTGGCTCCATCACCTCCTGTTACTCCATCGTAAGACACACCATACACTTCATTACCCAGCCTGCAGTTACTCTATCACCTTTCAGATCACTAAACCCAATATGCCCCATGCTGGACACCTACTCATGCTCCACTACCCACATGCATACCTCTCTCCATCACCACCTGTTATCACTGTCCAGCCAGCTCTATCAAACCACATCTGAACCAACATCTACTCCTCACATCTCCCTCACCACTTGACAACACTTCAGTCACTGAGCTTGATGTCACAACAAACCTCCCAACCAATTCTGCATACCGCTCCACCTGAATCCCTCTACAACACTACTCCTACCCCCATTACACCTGTCCTTCACATACATTCCAACATACACTTGGAAAATCTCTCATTGCTGATCCAATACTATCCATACCTACTAACCCTCTCTCTCCTTATTGATCTAAACCATTGGAAAATTCTGGTTTGACCATTGATCTGAATTTTATGTGCTTGATCCGATATGATTTGAAATTTAATGAATTGATGTCGTATGCTTGGAATTTAACATATGAAATTGATCCGATGCTTGGAATTTTTATGAAGACCGACCACATACCTAGAATTTTTATGAAATTGGTCCCACCACATGCTTGAAATTTCTATGAAATTGATCCCATTGGCTTGAAATTTAACGTAATTTGAATATGGACCATTGGATGCCAAATTTGATTTTGAACCATTGGATTACCATCTTAAGTGATATTAACCGTTGGATCTTGATCATATATGTTCTTGAATGATTTTAACCGTTGGATCTTGATCATAGGTATTTTTAATCCATCTAAACTGTTGGATCTTTAATGTGAGTGTTTTGAGTGATCTGAACGGTCAGATTACCATCTTGAGTTATTTAAACCATTGGATTACCTTTTTGAGTGGTTTTAATGAATTTGAAAGGTTGGATTAACCTCATGAATTTTTAAGTGAATCTGAACCATCAATCAAATATGATCTTGATCACATTGATGATGATCGATTACATCAAGTCTAATTAGTCGATCAAATATGATCTTGGTCACATTGTTGATGATCAAAGCTTAATTAATGCTCTCACATGCTTACTACTATATTTTGGAATTCTTTCAAATGTTGTATTGGATTGCTCACATGTCATATTTGATGCTATATTGTTCACATGTTATATTTGGGATGCTCACAGCTATATCGAATGCTCACTGCTATATTTAGATGCACACTGTCACTGCTATGTTTGGATGTTCATTGCCATGTTTGGACTGCTTGCTACTATCATATTTTATCTACTTGCTATTGTCATTTTGGAAAGAGATAAAATGGAAAGAATAATTAGGGAAAGATAAACCCTAAAATGGAAAGAATAATTAGGGCAAGATAAACCCTAGAATGAAAGAATTGAACAATTAGGGCAAGATAAACCCTAAAATAGAAAGAATTGAACAATTATGGCAAGATAAACCCTAAAATGGAAAGAATTAAATAATTAGGGCAAGATAAACCCTAAAATAGAAGATTTGAACAATTAGGACAAAATAAACCCTAGAATGGAAAGAATAGTTTAGGGCAAGATAAACCCTAGAATAGAATGAATAATTAAGGCAAGATAAACCCTAAAATGAAATAAATGAATAATTAGGGCAAGCTAAACCCTAAAATAAAGTGGAGAGAGATAAACAAACAGGGCAAGGAACCCCTTAGAAACCTTAACAGGGCAAGGAACCCCATAGAAACCTTAACAGGGCAAGGAACCCCTTAGAAACCTTAATAGGGCAAGGAACCCCTCAGAAACCTTGATAGGGCAAGGAAACCCTTAGAAACCTTAGCACATAGATTTCACAAATTCGAACTACATCGTACCTGATTTATAGGGTTAACCCTAGAATACGTAGGCAATTTAGGAGTCCCACATACGAAAGTCACCCATCTACCATCCATCCAGTATAAACTTAAACTTGAACAAACAATCTAATTGAAGCACATTCATAAACTACTTCCATAAATCTTTAATCACAAAACCCATTTCGAACTATGTTTTGGACTTGATTTTCAGGATTGGAATACATAGGCAGTTTGAGATGGACATCTCAGAATCAGTCCAAGATCGAACCATCTTCGGTTTGGTTCACTGTATAGTACTATACTCATTGCTTGTTTATTTGTTTTAAGACATGTTTGGCTGAACCCTAGGTTAGCAGAACTCAGCAACTTAGTTTAAGACATCCCCCATTAACCCTAGCCATCCAATTGACCAAGCACAGTCAAAATTAGAGTTTAAGGAAAGTTTAGGAGGTCGATATTGATTGGGCAGTTTGGGTGCCTAATACCTTTCCATAATCGTACCATGAATACTTACCCGATCTCTTGCAGACCAAAGAACTGATACATCAGGTTATGAGTCAATAGAAGTCTTACCTTAGGGTGAGGCTACATTTTTAAAGGTCCTAAACCTTAATCTAGGAGGCAACTCCAACAAAACATTGATCTCCATTGATACATACACATTTTATCCCAAGGAGTCGTCCATCATTGTCCTTATAGGTTGATTATCAACCCAACAATGGACCATAAGGATGGACCGAAGACCATCTCTCCATCGATATAGGTTAGTCTTTGACCAATCTAGTATGGGACCTATGATTTGGATCAGATTGGGAACCAATCTCAATAAGAAGACTAGGTCTATTTTTAAATTTAAAAGGAGGGAGAAAATCCTCCACTTACCTTATTAGAGAATCTTATCCAACCATAAACATGAATTGAGTATGGAGTAGTCCATACTCTATCCTCATTTCCATTCTATCACCTAAGACTAACCGAGAGAAAAGAAAAAGAGAAACATATTTGATGTGTTTTAGAGGAGATGAAGGAATAGAGAAGCAATAGGAAGTAGAAGAGAGGAAAGGAGAAAGAGGAAAAGGTACCCTGAAACGTCTCTCTAGAGAAGAAAAGATGGGAAGAAGAGAAGGATCAAGAGGGAACTAGAAGTCAATATTGCATGCTTGCCGAAAAACTCAAGGGAGAAGCAACCACTGTAAGTACTCACCTGGCTGTAAACAGATCTGTAGAACCTATCAGGTCGAGATTCAAAAAATATCAAAATGATGCAACAACCTTCATATTAATGTTTAGATAAACTGATAATGATGTTGTCTTCACGATCGGATCAAAGGAAGGAATGTTAGCTACGCTTAATGGAAGCCTGGAGCCATATGGGCTACCGTTCCTGGATTCAGATTATGGCAATAGTGCATATGGTATAAGGAAAAAGGGATGATAATGAATTGTAATGGACTACCTAATACCCAAAACCCCATTCATCATCAAAGGTGGATGTCCCTGGACTCGTTTGAGTATTGGATCGGTTTCAGGAAGAACCCAAGACCATGTAAATGGTGAGAAATGGATGAAAATCATGAATGAATAAATTTGAACATCCTACATCTCCCGTGATTGATTTTTATGGACTATTACTAGACCAAAGCCAAGGGAAATCCCTTAGAAGAGTGGCTAGAATCGGATCAGAGGTTATAAACCAGATCAAGCTATATCGGTTGTCCAAGAAATCAAACGGTATCCATAATTTGATGGGAAAAATAAAATTTTGAGCCCAAACTTCTTATTCTTGCTTAGAAAAATTCAAGAAAACCACCATATCAAAATCGAGCCATTTCGGGCACGTTTTGATGTGAGGTCAATGGCATGTGCCACACGGCTTACCTGCCATGACGTGTGGCACTTGCTACATGCTTACATGTTTTTGAGTCAGTTCTAGACCAAACTTGGCTAGAAGCCTTTTGGAATTTTATTAAGCCCATTTAAGGGTTTGGATCCCTGCAATCATGTTTATATATATGTATTCTCCATTATTTCTATTGTTAGCCATGAAGCTAATTTTATGCTTGATGTTCACTGTTAGAGATGCCTTGAATCTTTGGACAACAAGTGTATTATGTCAAAACCAGATCACCAGACCCCTAAAAATGTGAATAACTCACTAGGATGTTACGATGAGCAACCAACAGAGAGAAACCATAAGAAAAATAATTAATAACAATTATTTATGTTGATATTAAAGGTACGGGAGAACTTAGGGAAGCTGCTCAAAGCTGTACTTCTTTAATAATTACTGTTTACTGATCAAGGGAGGAAATTAGACCTTTGTTGGGTAGAATTAGTTATATTGGATTATGTTGTGTGATGATGTGCGATTGATAACATGCATTATGTGATAACATGCCATCCAATATACTGTTTTGTATGATTATGCATATGCATGCTTGCGTTTGGGATCAGCAGTGCTGATAAGGATAGTAGGGTGAGTGGTATGGGATACTGGCTACCTTTCCACAAAAGTGACTAATCTGTGTTTGATTCATGATGTCTGGTTAAGTTAGTAAGGAGGAAGATAGGTGGTATGGGACTCTTGCACCACTTCTTACTGATGCTACTTTGCATTGACCACATGTAACTTAGCCAAGTCATGACATCCTATGTGGGGGCTCGGACAGGGTCAGAAGCTTGGCCATGTTACGATCTAGTAATATGGCTAATTGGGTGGACATGGCTAATTGAATATTTAATTATTCATATAGTTGTACCCCTAGCCATTAGGGGGTTATGTAATGGCATGGGTTCAATAAAAAAGGTAATATGAACATAGCTGCGATGCTCCCCATACCCGACATAGGGTGGATGGGTAGGTGAGTCGACTAGTTGGATTACCATCTCCTCAAGTGACTGGCGTAATATAGGCTTGGGATGAGTTGTGGGCAACTGCCCACCGTAATATGGGCTTGCTCCATAACAACCAACCCATACTTGGGGATGTGCTATGCTCCATGCGTGGGACAGTATCATTCTAATGGGGATGTGCATGCATTTTGTTTGTTGCATGTCTGTTTTCCTTGCTATGTTTGGTGGTTGAGCTTACCCCGTGTGCACACAATATTTTAGTTGATGCAGGTGTAATTGTTGGTGACTATATTGATACTTCGAGGTACTATCCATCTGGTGTGGAGGATGTTGATGGTGTTAGCGACGAAGATGTCCATAGCTCCAGTTGCGAGTGCGACGACTGTGTCTATGGATAGGCAAGAACATTCTTTCATAATACTTCTAGTATTTAAATAAACTATTTAATTGGGGATGTATTGCCCAAATCCTTCAATAATACTTAAGCTTCTAAAACCTCTTACTTGGAATAATATTTTGAATATTTCTTTCATAGATTGTAGACGTCAGCTACTTTTGACTTGAGATAAGGCTTCCGCTGATTCTATTTGGAAATATATGTGTTGTTTTCTTTCATTACTCTAAACAGGTTTAATTATTACCTTGTGTGGGTATCATTATGGATTTGTGGTTGTGTATCCTATGAAACTGTGATCTTGGAAGGAGATTTCCATTGCCCCAATAGGATGAAAACAATCCCGTTATATTCCCTAGTACCGATACATCTGGAATGGGGTGGGACATACCCTTCATACACAACAGTGGGGCGTTCACTAATTGTATGACCTTAATCAATTCCCCCATACTTTGATTCCTTAATTTTATTGGGAATAATCTTCTTCCTATGGTAGTCATCCCGTGAAAGGGCATCGTTGGGTATGGATAGTTGGGTGGCTATCCATGTGTCACAGACCCATCACTACAATTTGTGTTACACTTTCGAACATAAACCATTTATGGAATTATATAGTTCGATGAATTGCCTGATGAGTTAGCATCTAGGAATTGGAATACTTGACGAATGCAACATTCAAATTCCTTGTGCATAACGAATCAGGTGATCATATTAACGCATTCATCAGTGTTATGCATCTTTCATTCTTAGGACTATCATAATTACTCATAATTTAAAGATTACCTTGGTTGGGAGATTCCAAATTGCTACTTTCCTAGAGGTAAGTATTTTGACAGTCAGCCCTTAACTCGGCGAAATATTTCTGCATAGGTAAGCCTGCTCAAACCCTTCGAATGGCTTGTAGCAGCTCCAAGCTAGGTTCTCTCCGTTGCAGGGTATAGTTGGCCAAGAAAGCTTCTCAGTGTCTCAAGTTATTGCTCCATGGCGCTGTAGGAGAACAGGTTGTGTCATTGGCCACTATTCATATGACGCGCCTTCCAGTTGGTAGGTAGCACACATAACCTTCTCTGCATCATAACAACGGAGGTTGCCAATAGTTTCCTCCATAGTCTAAATCTAATTCCTTGGGTGAAGAATCTTGTGCACATGCCCATCAAATCATTCTGGGTTCTGTTATTGGAAGTTCTCTATGGTGTCATATGCAATGTTTGGGTCTACTCAATGCAATGGGGACAAAGGTGGTAGATCTCTACTTGACCCATTTGGTTCATTGACTGGTATGGGCCGGTGAGTAGCCAACACACTGCAGATGACATAGTGATGTTCCTCTAATTCATTCCCTAATGCAAGCCCTTGGAGGTGGGCTTCCCATTAGGACACTTGGGTGGCGGCATCTTGGCTAGTCTTTGGCAAATCTGGAAAAGTAAAATTTCCATACTCAATATTAAAGTCAGTTCACCCCAACAATTCAGAGGAAGCAAAAATCATGTGCTACATACAAGTTAAAAAGAAATTAAGTAATGACATCTAAATTCTGCGATGTAGACATATCAACTGGGGTTGCATAGTTGCATCGACCAATTGGTACTCATGGGGTAGGGCACCAAATGGGTAACACACAATTTTAATTGGAGTACCCCCAATTTATTAGAATGAGTGTTGTATGTAACAATGTTTATCAATTGGCACACTATTGGTCATGAAATGGTCAGTCTATAAGCTAACCGGATGGTTTTTCGGGTGGTCCAGCATCCAATTTACATCAACCATTCGGTGTTAGACAGTCACAATTTTAACACTTATAGGGAGCTTTCCAGAGGCAGTGATGGATGGTCAACCATCTGACAAAGCATCCAGTTTAATACATTGGAATGTACTAGAGGATCAAAGTGGAGGGACAATCCACCAATTGTGTTAATGGCTACAGTTATTTGGGTGTCAAAAATCCAAAAGTCTCGACTTTTGGCCTAATCGAAGGATGTAATCGGAGGCGACGCTTAAGTTACCCGGGTCCTCCGGTTCTGCGAAAATCCCTTTTTTTAAAAGGGTGCAAGGGCCCTAATTTGGACCCACGCAAACCACCAGATGAAGGACTGCGAGAGAAAATAGTGATCCTACCTCCACTGCTTCCCATCCATATTTCCAATGGTTTTGTGGTGTTTCTTCTCCTTTGATTGACATTGGAGGTAATCCTTTTTCTCTTTCTCTATTTTCTTCTCCTACATTAGCATTTAGCTTCATTCCTTGGGATTTTCATGGTTCCCACCGAAATAGGAGATGACCCCATGTAACTAGCATCCAACCGTGTAGGGATTTTAGTATGTCCCATTTCCCTTAGGTTTATTCAAAGGTTTTGGGTCAACCCTGTCAAACCCAACAACTCGGTGAGGGCACCATTGCTTACTGAATTCAGGTGCTTACCCATTCCTCTGGTTTCCTATTTCGATATGGTCCTTGACCTTCATGGGAATAAGTCAAAGATTTGGTGTAATTTCCAATTCATTGCTAACCCACATAATGCACTGCATATCAGTTGTTTTACTTTGGTATTGACTTAGTGCACACCCTTGAAGGGTCAAATGTGATCGGGTAGTTCCCATGCACCTAGTTTGAGCAACCTTTGTATCATTTCTATCCCCTTGTTGTCATTCATATGGTGGTCAGGTGCACATAGCCCAGTGTCCACGAATTTCTTGGTGTTCATACAGGGCTGCCCATTGGGTTTGTCCCAGACTTGGTCCATGGTGGCAACTCCATGTACTTACCTTGAGCAGAATTGACCCCACATTGGTGTGGCACCAAATTCGGCCAGACTAGCTTCCATGACTTGTATCCCAACCTGCATTGATAGGGGTGATACAATGCCAATTGGTTGTCTATACCCTTACACTTACTTTATGTAGACTCCATAACCCCCCTTCAACTACATTAATTATCCTTATCATCCGTAGCCTGAGGTCACAAATACCTCCAAGCAAATCCACCAGGGTTAATACTTTGGTCCATAGGGTCTAACCATATTAGGTAGGGTGCCCATATAGTATGGATAAAATGCTCCAAAAATCCTACGTTTATCCCACTTGCAGTAGCTTACTTGGCTACTTGCTATGTGTCAATTATGTCTAGCCTGTGTTAAATTTCTACGTTGCTCATTCTTATTGCCGCCCCCAAAAATTGTCAGGTTGGCCCACTAGGATACTACCCAACTTAGTCCCATCTAAAAATAGCTTCATTTCCATTAACCTCCAATTTATAAGAATGGGCCAAGGATGTTATAGTTTCTTTCTTTCCCCTGGACAATGGGGTCCTACTCACTTGCATTAGTGAGCAATGTGGCTCATGCCCATCATGCATACATTGTTAATTCTCCTTGTCGTACTTCCCATTACTCCTTTGTTTCCTTCAACCTTAACTAACTCAAGGTTCTTCCATTTCTCTTTTTAGGTACCATGGGTCCTAGGAGACCTGTCGAGCCCTCAGCATAGGGCTTTGATGGGCATTGGTTAGTCTCCTTTACTACAAGCTGAAACTGGGACAGGTTTGGTGAGTTGAAGTGGGACGTTTTATTGACTTTGTAGAGTTATCCCATTTTGGATTATAGCAGGAATTCGATCACTTTGGTTGGACGCCAGCCATGTACATTAGGGATAACATCTATCCCAACCTAGTACGTCACTTTTTCTGTAACCTTGGGCCATCGGATTGAGGAGAACTTCAATAAGCTGATCTTGACTAGTCAGGTCAAGGGTGTGGACATGACATTGATGGTTGCCACCCTGGCAGCCATAATAGATGTTTCCCCTGGTGGGGAGCGTATCTATAGGGCTCCCAGGGAATCCTTGGGTATTACCAAGGGTGCGTATTTGGTGATGAAGCATGGGCTCACCCAACCAGAGCTCATAGGGACACAAGAAGGAGACAAGGAATTGGGCTACAAGCCTACCCCCAGATTGCTAAGTAGAATCATACAGCACAACGTCATACACCAATCTGGCCATAAGGAAGAGCTGAACCAGTTCTACGTGTCATTGACAAACTGCCTAGTCAAGAGGGAACCTGTATGTCTCCCCTTTCTCATATTGCATACCATTCTCCACACCTACCATCATCTGATCCGGAAGGGTATTTTCCCTTATGGACAGCTCTTAACTCACATTTTTGTCTACTTTGGAGTGAGCCTAGAGGGTGAGATCATCGAGAATGGCTAGGAGTCCTCCCGAGTTCAACTAGGATCCTATAGCATGGATGAGGCCCGATAATGTAGTCATGGAGGACCCAGTTCTCGAGGAGCGGTCTAGACCACCGAGAGTAGCATTCCAGATGGGCAGCATGTCACTCCCTAATTCTGGTCTAATCAAAATGGTGTGATGAACCACCAATAAACCAATGGTTCACACAGGATCTCATATAAGTCATACCCACCATATCAAACCACACTCACATTCCACATTAATAATCAGAGGTAGTAAACAAATAAGCGGAAGTCTTACAGATAATGAACTAAGAGTCTAACAGTGATAAATAAGTATTTAATCCAATTATCTCCAAACCATAAGACATAAAATAAATAATCAGTTACATATTTGATGTTCAAATTATAACTAAACTTAAGCAAAAATACATTGGTTGCACTCGCATGATGAATCATGCGCATCTTCTTCAGCTTTTACGTCCAACACAACAACATGTCCATATGTCGGCACATTCATTTACTCTTCAACGGTAGGACCTGCATCATCAATTAAAATATTGGACGTCAAAAGGGTGAGCACACATCACGGCTCAGTGAGCAAAAAAAAAATAATGCAACAAACATATGCATGCATTCAATTCATATCTTTGGTCTGATTTTTAAGTTTGCAATATGCTATAGAAAGGTTTGGTGGCCATCGCGCCTCCATACACGAGTGTGTGAATCCACCCAATGGATCAAACAACATTGCAATCCCACATGCACCCACCATGGAATAGAGATAGAGTTAAAGTGTCCGGATCAAACACCGCCAACACTTCCCTTAATGCCCTACCCATACCAACACGTAAGCCCCTATTAGCGAGGGCCTGCAAATTGGGTTCGCAACTAATCAATCCTAATGTCAAATAGTGTATCCAAGGCCTCACCCCAAGCATCCCTCAATACGTTCAAAGAGATAGAGCTAAGGACCCCCGATAGAGTCAGAGACCACATGATCCGAAACCACCTCCCCTAATGCCCTATGACGTAATAGTTCTGTTAAGGTAATGGGGATACGACGATGTTAGTGGGCAAGACTTGAGTAGAGATAGAGCTACAGTCTGGTGACGAGGTCAAAGACCACCACGCCACGTCTTCCCCCTGATGCTCCACTCGCATCCAACACACCAACCATACACATACATTCACATGCCTATCCCTAGCATCATCATCATCATCATGTTATAAATAAATGAAATTAAATATGCATGAATAGTAATAGCAAGAATATTGGATGACATGTGAGATGCACATTACAAGCATTCAAGCATAGAATCAATCATGGCATTGAACTCAATAAAAATAAAGCAGTTTGTTATTATCCAATTAGTTTAGGTCTTGTTCCCTCACCTATTAGCAATACTCGATCTCCTACCAAGCCTTGAAATTCTCTTTGAATTGATTTAACAACCTAAAAGTTATATGAATTTAAGTTAGGGTTCATATGTGACATGTTACAATAGTCAAAAATCAAAACAGGGCACTGATAGGTGTTTGATTGGTCCTATGGTCTCATACTGTATCGACCTTACTGCCTACGGCCGATAATCTATGGTCGCATATGGTGCCACTGTAGCTGCGACCATATGATTTCTGAAATCTCCTGAATGCCTATGGCCAATCCTCTTGTCATACTGGTCATGCTATGGTCAATCATAGCTGTGACCTTGAGATTTCTGGTCACAGTCTACATCCAATTCGAGTTCTTCTTTGGTCAATTCTTCTATTCCTTAACTTGGTTTATTCTAAGGTCATCCTATGGCCATCATTAGTAGTTTGTTATCAACCTTAATCATCAAATTCGTTCCTCTTGGGATTTTCTCAAGGAAATCACATAAATCATAATAGGTTGATATTGCCTATCTTCCATAGAAGTCTTATACTTAGAGTTTACATCTCTAAAAATTCGTTTCATACCTTTGCCTGTGATAGAGAGTCAATCTCTTCTCAGTAAATTCTTCCCCTTAGTTTTTTCTTCTTCTCCTTCTCTTCCTTCTCTTTCTCTAGCATTTACTAATATTCTAAAAGAGTGAAAAAGGGCTGAGGGACAACCTTTATATAGAGGAAATGTAAGACCCGACGCCACGAACCCGGCATAACCTTATATTTTGTGTCAGGACCCGTCTACATATCATGGTCGAGCCAAGTGGACCAAATGTGTGAAGAAAAACCAAGACCCAATATGAAAATTTACCCAAAAATAATCAAAATGAGGGTAGGGTCGCAGGTTTTAACAGGCAGGTCCGACCCTCCCATCAACCCTCACCATTGACCCTCAACCATGGGTCGCAGGGTCTATGAGTTGTCCGACCCTCCCATCGACCCTCGGCATTCGGGAAAAACAGCACGAACCTAAAATTGAGAAACCTTCCTAATTTCAATTAGAACCTTTCCTAAACTCAATGGGACTTATTTTGGGAGGTTTTGCCCTATAAATAGGACGTCCCTAAGCCTCTTTCACTCCTTTTGCAACCCTAATTGGATTGAGAGAAAGAGAAGAGAAGGAAGAGAAGAAGAGAAGGAAAACTTGAAGAAAAGG